>CM038214.1:67492957-67763536 GCA_021442155.1 Cymbidium sinense | reverse complement strand
CATTCTACTATAAAGACATAGTTCCATAAGCAGATCGCATCTACTGCTCTCGGCCAAGTTCTATTAGAACCACCCCGATCTCTCGAGTAGCATGATCCACCATCACATCCCCGAACTCGTCCTCCACCACCACCATAGCTGTAACCTCCATTGCTCCTCCCGCCTCCATAACCACCACTGCTCCGACCATCACCTCCATATCCACCAGGACCTCCATATCCCCCATAATCATCAGTGAAAACCACCACCTCTTCCTTCACCTCCACCGCCAGATTTAGACTGAGCCTGGTTGATGGTGAAGTTCCTACCCTCAAGGTTCTACCCATTCTTAGGGTTTAGGTTTAGGTTTAGTTTATTAAGTTTTAGGGTTTTGGTTTATTTTTTAATTTATTTAGTTATTTTGGTTTAGGGTTTATGGTTTAGGCTTTAGGGTTTAGGGTTAGGGTTTTGGTTTGAGGTTGGGTTTAGGCAGGTTTAGTGTTTGTGGTTTTAAGGTTTATGCTTTATGCTTTGGCATTGGGTTGTGGATTAGGTGTGTTTGGAGGTTTAGTTTAGGCTGGGTGGAGGAGTGTGATTGTTTAGGGTTTAGGTTTATGGAGGGCCCAGTTTAGGCCCAGTGGTTGGCCCAGGGCCTGGGCTAGCCTAGCCTCTGGGCCCAGGTCATAGAGCCTCAGGCCTCAGGCCTCAGTCTTCCTCACAACCTAGGGCTCAGTGGTCATCAGAGCCCAGCCAAAGGTCCAGGGCCCATGGTTCAGGCCCAGGTCATGGTCAGTGGCCTGGCTGGCCTGGGTAGGGTCAAACCAGAGCAGTGTCTGATAGAGGCCACAGCCCAGTTTCCCGCCTCAGTGGGGTTTTATTCAGGCTCAGGGCCAGGTCAGGTCACAGGTTTAAGAGGCCTAGGGCCCAGCTTTAGTTTTAGGGCCTGGGCCCAGGTCATGGAGGGAGTGATCAATCAATCCAGATTTAGATGTGGTAGGTTTCTTTGGTTAAGGATTTCTTTTTATTTAAGTTTATTTTTGTTTTTATTTTAGTTTAGTTTATTTATTTTATGTTTATTTATTTTAGTTTAGGTTTTTATTTTAGATATTTTTAGGTTTAGGTTTAAGTTTATTATGTTTTGTTTAGTTTTAATTTAATTTTATTTTAATGTTTAGGTTTTATTTTCTTTTAGGTTTAGGTTTATTTTATTTTATTTTTTTTATGTTTAGGTTTTAGGTTTTTATTTTAGGTTTATTTTTATGTTTTTTTTAGTTTAGGATTAGGTTTATTTTTAATTAATTTTATTTTATTTAGTTTAGAGTTTAGTCTTAGTTAATTTTAAGTTTAGGCTTAGGTTTTATTTATTTAGTCTAATTTATTTTAGTTTAGGTTTATGTTTATGTTTATTTTTTTTATTTTAGGTTTAGGTTTTTAAGTTTATTATTTAAGTTTTATTTTTTATTTATTTTAGGTTTATTTTAGGTTTAAGTTTTATTTAGTTTTTTATTTTAGGTTTAGTTTTATTTTATTTATGTTTTTATTTTTTAATTTATTTTAGGTTTTTTATTTATTTTATTTTATTTTAATTATTATTATTATTATTATTTTTAGGTTTAGTTTAGTTTAGGTTTAGGTTTTAGTTTATGTAAACATTTTATTATATTTTATCTTATTTTGGTTTTAGCTTTTTTTTATTTTATTTATAGGTTTTTTAGTTTAGATTTTAGTTTTAGTTTTCAGGTGGTTTAGGGTTTTTTGGTTTTAGAGTTTAGGTTAGGTTTAGGTGCAGGGATTGGGGTTTAGGGTTTTAGTTTAGGGTTTAGAGTTTTAGGGTTGGGTTTAAGAGATGTTGGGTTTAGGTTTTAAGGTTTAGGTTAGTTTAAGTTTAGGTTTAGGGTTGGTCTGGGGTTTGAGTTTAGGGTTTAGGTTTAGGGTTATTAGGTTTGTGGTTTAGAGATAAAGGTTTATGGTTTAGTGTTTAGGTTTACTTGCTTGGGGTAAAGGTTTTAGTTAGGGTCTCAGTTTTATTTAGGTCGAGGGTTTTTATTTTCTTTTTCTTTTAACAAAGAACAAATTCATATTCAACATTTCTTCTTTTCGATCTCATCATCCAAGTTACACACCAAGTTTTCTAAGACCCATGTGGCGACATGGATAAAAAATGAGCATGTATAGAGCAAATCAAAAACCCTAGATAACTAGAACAGTCTCTACTATAAAGACACAGTTCCATAAAAAGCATATCGGATCGGTTGTTCCTCAATTTCTCAAGTTCCCAGCAAAACTACCCAGCCTCGCGAGTAACAGGATCCACCATCATATCCTCGATCACTCCCTCCACCACCAATACGGCTGTAACCTCTGTCGCTCCTCCCACCTCCATAACCACCACTACTCCGACCACCACCTCCATATCCACCAGGACCTCTATATCCCCCACAACCACTATGATAACCACCACTTGCCTTCTACCGCTGATCTAGACTGAGCCCTGGTTGATGGTGATGCACGCTTCTCTGGTTCCTCGCCCATTCTGTGGTTTAGGTTTAGGTTTAGGTTTATTAGGTTTTAGAGTTTACGTTTATTTTTTAATTTATTTAGGTACTTCAGGTTTAGGTTTAGGGTTTAGGTTTGTGGGTTTAGGGTTTGTGGTTGGGGATTTATTATTAAGGTTTAGAGTTTAGGGTTTAGGTTTAGTGTTTAGGGTTTTAAGGTTTATTCTTTTCTGTTTGGCATTTAGGGTTAAGGATTACGGTTTAGTGTTTAAGGTTTAGGGTTGAGAGTCAGGGTTTAGGTTTAAGTTTAGCTAGGATTTAGGGTTTGAGAGTGGCCCAGCTTTTATCTGAGTTTAGGGTCAGTTTATGGAGTCAACCTGGGCCTTAAACCTGAGGCTCATGATTTGGCTTAGGCCTAGAGTCCAGGGCACAGTGGCCCAGTAGGTGGGCCCAGGTGGATCATGTCAGCCGCCCAGGATTTAGGTCAAACCAGAGCCCAGGGCCCAGCATCAGTCTCAGGCTCAGGCCCCAGCTTGGGCCCAGGGCCTTAAACCATCTAGTGGCCTGGTGGCCTTGAGGGCCTGGCCAGCCCAGGGCCTAGGGGTTTATCTTAGATCATTTGGATTTAGGGTTTAGGTTTTCTTTAGGTGATCCATTTTTTTTATTTTAGCTTATTTTTGTTTTATTTAGTTTAGTTTATTTATTTTATGTTTATTTAGTTTAGTTTAGGTTTTTATTTTAATTATTTTTAGGTTTAGGTTTAGGTTTATGTTCAATTTTGTATAGTTTTATTTTATTATATTTTATGTTTAGGTTTTATTTTCTCATTTTAGGTTTAGGTTTAGGTTTTATTTTATATTTTAGTTTAGTTTTAGGTTTTATTTTGGGTTTATTTTTATGTTTTTTTTTCATTTAGATTAAGTTTATTTTTAGTTTTATTATATTTTATTTAGCATAGGGTTTAGGTTTAATTAATTTTAGATTTAGGCTTAGGTTTTATTCATTTTAGTTTAGGTTTTTGTTTATTTTATTTTGTTTATTTTAGGTTTAGGCTTTTTTTAAGTTTTGTGTTTAGGTTTTATTTTTATTTTTAGGTTTATTTTTTAGGTTTAGGTTTTTATTTTGTTATTATTATTTTATTTGGTTTTTCACGTTAGTTTTATTTTATTTTGCTTTTATTTTTTTTAGAGGTTTAGGTTTAGGTTAAGGTTTAGGTTTTAGTTTAGGTTTTTATTTTATTTTATTGTTTAATATTATTTTTTTTATTTTTAGGTTTTATTTAGTTTAGGATTAGGTTTTTAGGTTTTTAGGGTTTAGGGTTTAGTGTTAGTTGAGGGTTTAGGGTTTAGGGTTCAGGTTTAGGGTAGGTTAAGCATTTAGGGTTTAGGCTTGGGGCACAGTTTGTGGTTTAGTGTGTTTTAGGGTTTAGGGTTTGTTTAGGGTTTAGGTTTAGGGTTTAGGTTTTAGGGTTTAAGATTTAATGTTTAGGTTTTAGGTCTAGGGTTCAGGTTTTAGTTTAGGGTTTAAGATTTTTTGTATTTTTTGTTTTACAGAGAACAAATTCATGTTCAACATTTCTTCTTTTTGATTTCATCAACCAAGTAACACACCAAGTTTTCTAAGACACAAGCGATGATATTGATAAAAAATGAGCATGCATAGAGCAAATCAAAAAACCTAGATAACTAGAACTGTTTCTACTATAAAGACACTGTTCCATAAGCAGTAGATTGGATTAGACATTCTTCAATTTCTCCAGTTCCCATCAGAACCACATCGGACTTCGAGTAGCGAGATCCACCATTATATCCCCGATCTCCTCCGCCTATATCCACCATCGCCGACCACCTCCTCCATATCCCAAGCACCTCCAGATCCCCACTACCACCACACGATAATGCCGCTTTGCTTCGCCTCCACCACCAGATATAGACTGAGCCTGATTGATGGTGATGTTCCTGCCATCAAGGTTCTGCCCATTCTTAGGGTGTAGGTTTTGGTTCAGGGTTTACGGTTTAGGCTTTAGGGTTTAGGCTTTAAGGTTTAGGATTTAAGGTTTAGGGTTTTATGGTTATGGCTTTAGGGTTTAGGGTTTTGGGTTTTAGGGCATAGGGTTTTAGGATTAAGGTTGTAGGATTAGGGTTTAGGGTTAGTTTTAGCGTTTAGGGTATTGTTAGGGTTTTTTATTTTTTAAATTTTTAAATTATTTTATTTTTTTTTTAAATAAAAGTAGTAGGTTTATTTATTTTATTTTTATTTATTTTAGTTTATTTTATTTCTTTTTCATTTAGGTTTATTTTATTTTATTTAGTTTAGTTTATTTATTTTTAGGTTTATTTATTTTAGTTTTTTTTTTTATTTTAGTTTATTTTTAGTTTAGTTTAGGTTTATTTTAGTTTATTTTATTTTTTTATTTTATTTTTTTTAGGTTTAAGTTTTATTTTTTTATTTTAGGTTTAGGTTTAGGGTTTTATTTTATTTTTTTAGGTTTAGGTTTGTTTTTATTTTAGGTTTATTTTTAGGTTTTATTTTAGTTTAGGTTTGGTTTATTTATAGTTTATTTTATTTTTATTTAGTTTATGTTTAGGTTTAGGTTTAATTTATTTAGGTTTAGGTTCCATTTATTTTAGTTTATTTTATTTTATTGTAGTAGGTTTATTTAGTTTTTTTATTTTATTATAGGTTTATTTTATTTTATTTTAGGTTTAGCTTTTATTTTATTTACATTTTATTTTATTTTAGTTTATATTTTTTATATTTATTTTATTTTTATTTTTTTATTTTAATTTTAGTTTAGGTTTAGGTTTAGGTTTATGTTTAGGTTAGTTTATGTTTTATTTTATATATTTATTTTATCTTGGTTCAGGCTTTATTTTATTATTTTTATTTTCTTTACTGTGCCTTTTTTATTTCTTTATGGTTTGCCTAGGCTCAGTTTAGTCACTTAGAGTTTATGGTTTGGGTAGGGTTTAGGGTTTGGTTGGATCAGATTTAGGTTTAGGAGTTTAGTGGTTTTAGTTGTGGTTTAAGTTTTAGTTTAGGTTTTGGGGGTGTGGATTAAGTTAGTGGTTTAGGTTTGGGGTTTGGGGGTTTAGAGTTTAGTGGTTTGGTTTAGGTTTAAGGTTGGGAATTAAGTTTTGTGGGTTTGTGGTTTAGGCTTATTTAAGGGTTGGGTTTAGAGTCTGTTTTAGGGTTCATGGTTTGGGTTTTAGGTTTAGGGTTGTGTTTTTTATTTAGGTTTAGGTTTTGTTTTCTTTTTTAATAAAGAACAAATTCAGATTCAACATTTCTTCTTTTCGAATTCATCAAACGAGTAACACACTAGGTTTTCTAACACTCAAGTATATATAAAAAAATGAGCATGCATAGAGCAAATCAAAACCCTAGATAATTATAATCGTCTTTACTATAAAGACACGTTCCATATGTACAGATCGAACTGCTCTTAGTTTCTTGAGTTCTCAACCACCTCACCTCGAGTAGTAGCAAGATCCACCATCATATCTCCGATCTCTCTCTCCACCACCACCACGGTTGTAACCTCCGTCGCTCTTCCCACCTCCATAACCACCACTACTCTGACCACCACCTCCATATCCACCAGGACCTCCACATCCCCCACAACCACTGCAATAACCACCACCTCTGCCTTTGCCTCCACCACCAAATCTAGACTGAGCCTAGTTCATGGTGATGTTCTTGTCATCAAGCTTCTGCCCATTCTTATAGTTTAGGTTTAGGTTTAGGTTTATAAAGTTTTAGGGTTTAGGTTTATTTTTAATTTATTTAGTTACTTTAGGTTTATGCTTAGGGTTTGATGTGGGTTTAGGGTTTAAGGTTTGGGTTAGGGTTTAGTGTTAAGGTTAGGGTGGGTTTAGGGTTTAGGTTTAAGGTTTTGTTTATGCTTTAAGCTTTAGTAGGGTTAGGATCAGGGTTTAGGGTTTAGGGAGGTTTAGGTTTAGTTTAGTTAAAAATTTAGTTTTTAGATGGTATGGTAGTTGAGTTTGGTTTAGGGTTCAAGCGTCATTATGGTTTGGGCTTTAGCTTTAGGGTTTAGACTTTTATTTTACACCAGGATTAGTTTATAGATAGGGTCAGGTTTGTGAGTTTTAAGATTTAGGCTCAGTGGATCTGGTCAGGATTTGGCCAGTGGCCCAGGGCCAGGTCAGTAAACCAGAGTAGGGCCAGGATCTGGCCTGTGCCTATTGTGGAGGGCCAGGGTTTAGGCTCAGGGTCAGTGGCAGGTCAGGGTTGGGTTTTGTTTAGTTTTAGGATTTAGTGTTTTTTTTAGGGTCGAGGATTTATTTTAATTGTTTATTTTTTATTTTTATATAGTTTATTTATTTATCTTATTTAGTTTTTTTATCTTTAGTTTATTTTTTTAGTTTAGGTTTATGTTTATTTTTTTGTTTAATTTTATTTTATTTTATTTTTATGTTTAGTTTTATTTTTATTTTAGGTTTAGGTTTGGTTTTATTTAATTTTTTTTAAGTTTGGTCTCAATTTAGGTTTATTTTAAGATTTTTTTTAGTTTAGGATTAGGTTTATTTTATTTTATTTTAATTTATCTAGGGTTTAAGTTAATTTTAGGTTTTGGTTTAAGTTTTATTTATTTTAGTTGAGTTTATTTTAGTTTATGTTTATGTTCATGTTTATTTATTTATTTTAGGTTTAGGTTAATTTTTTAGTTTAGTGTTTAGTTTTATTTTCATTTATTTTTTAGGTTTACTATTTAGGTTTAGGTTTTATTTAGTTATTATTTTATTTTAGGTTCTTTTATGCTTAGTTTTACTTTATTCTTTTTATTTTGGTTATTTTATTTTTTTAGTTAGTTAGGTTTTTAGGTTTAGGTTTTAATTTAGGTTTTTATTTTATTTGATTTTTTAATTTTATTTTGGTTTATGTTTCTTTATTCATTATAGTTTTAGGTTTTATTTAGTTTAGGATTAAGTTTTAACTTTTGTGGTTTAGGGTTTAGGGTTAGTTGAGTTGAGGGTTTAGGATTTTGGGCTACTGAGCATTTAGGGTTTATGGTTTAGGTTTAGGCTTTAGGGTTTAGCAATTAGTTTTATTGTAGGGTTTATGGTTTAGGTTTTAGGGTTTGGATTTAGGGTTTTGGGGTTTTAGGATTTGTGGTTTAGTGTTTAGGGTAGGTTTAGGGTTTAGGGTTTAGGGTTTAGGTTTTAGGTTTAGGGTTCAGGTTTTAGTTTAGGGTTTAAGATTTTTGGTATTTTTTTATTAGAGAACAAATTCATATTCAATATTTCTTCTTTTCGATTTCATCAACCAAGTAACAACCAAGTTTTCTAAGACACAAGTGATGACATAGATAAAAAATGAGCACGCATAGAGAAAATGAAAAACCTTAGATAACTAGAACTGTCTGTATTGTAAAGACACAGTTCCATAAGCAGTAGATCAGATTGGCCATTCTTCAGTTTCTCCAGTTCCCATCACAACCACATCAACCTCTCGAGTTACGGGATCCACCTTAAATGGTCAACAGAAGTAATAGGCAATTGAGTAATCCAATGAGTAGTAAAAACAACTCGGTCCAACCTTTGCCAAAGTCTAGAGGTTTGCCAAGTATAATTAGAGCTCTTAAAGCTAATATCAATCAAATTACAATCAAGGATCATATTGGAGAAATCTTCCATAGAATGAATATTAAAAGAGCAACGACCACTTTGTTCAAAAGAGAATAAAATGTTGTTGAAATCACCACCAACCAACCAAGGTTTATTGATAGAGGTAGCAAAACTCCTTAAATTATCCCAAAGAAGATTTTTCCCAGATCTATAACAAGATGCATAAACAAAAGAGCCCAAAACATAATAATCACCATAAGAGATTTGAGCTTTGACAACTTGATGAAAGTCATCAAAAATTGAGACCTCAATAAAATTATTCCAAAAATGTCGAATCTTATTACTAACATTAGAGAAAATTTTATTGAAACTGATCATTCTAGCAATATGGTTAATTTTATTAGCATGAATAAGAGGGTCTAGAACAACAAAAAGAGAAATATTATGAATATGAAAAGATTTCTATTATGATTAGAGATGATACCGATCCCTCTAACATTCCAAAAAAAAAAATTAAACATAAGGAAAATAAAAAAGGGGGTTAAGCAAAGGTTAATTAATAGAGGAGTGAGAGATGCAACAGATCTAATGTTTTTGGACAATTTGGGAGGGGAATTTTTAATATTTTTTTCTTTTTTAGCACGATAAGTTTGGAAGCATTTTTCTTTCCCCTAGAGTCATCATTCGAGTAAGATTTAGTAACATTGATCATAGATTTAGGAGAAATCTCCAAGTGTTTGGAGGGGAGTTCACCTTCTTCCAAATCCATATTTAGTTGAAAAGTAAGATTAACATGATCATCAAGAGTAGAAATGAGAGATGGTGATGATTTAGAACCATTTAAAGCACAATAGTAAAATCCATATCAGAAATGTTTTAGCATGCTCAACATCATTTAAATTCTCATTACAAGCTTCATTTTCATCGATCAAAGCCAGGATAGATGGAATAGAATCAGAGGAAATAGAATCATCTTCTAATAACTTGGAGAATTTATTATTCTCCACATTAGAAATATTCAAATTTAAAGAAAGAATAAGAGGAAAATCATCATTCCCATTTTGAATGTCAGCCGAATCCCTTCCAACATTAGAAGCTAAAACATGTTCAACAAGATTAACCTCAATAACAACCTTCATACTATCCTTAGGATCCGAGGCCAATTTTTGAACATAAGTAAGAATTGACTTATGGGTATAGACAACATTTTCCTTAGGAGCAATACATTCTTTTAAGTGGATGGAGAATAAAACATTTTGAATTATCATGACTGTATTTTACAGTGGGAACAAAAAATTAGAAAGTTCTCCAATTCATCCTTCTATGAATACTTGTAATTTTCAGAGCCAATCCAAACTTCCTTAGGGTATTTTTTAGTTATGTCTAATTCCACGAGGATCTGAGCCATAGAAGGGTGAGATCACTCAGCGGTCGCTTGGTTGAGTTGTAAAGGCTGACCAAATAAAGCCCGATAGCAAAAAACACATGATGGGTAACAAAATGAATGTGCATATTATGAAGAGATAACCACATAGGGATAATAGGAGATTCCTCCTTAATGGAAAAAAGGGGTGACTACTTCAACAAAGGCTTTTGAAAATTAAAGATGAAATAAGAATGATGCAATAAAACACATGAATAATCCAGATCATTAGAAAGTTGAATCAGGATATGCTGATGGTTAATAAGACCAATTGAGAAGGCACCCATAAGCTTGAGATTATGGAAAAAAGAGCGTATATTATCCAAATTCGAATGACGCAAAGCAAATTTACCAACAAGAGAAAATTCAAAGGGTTTTATCAACTTTTCAACATCCACATCAGAGCACATTACGAATGGAAAACCTCTAAAAGATGTCAAAATAAGATTAACTGAATCAATATAGAGAGAAATCTTACTAGAGAGTGCTTCATCAAAAGATTTAGTAGAAGATGCAATATTAGGGCCGCCAATTCCCAAAATGTAGGATGCCCTAGCAGAAACATCCATATCTTGAGGTGGAACCCAGTGAATCGAACTCACCGTAGCCATGGTCAAAGACAAAACATCCATAAATAGCAAGATGTCGTTCAAGTATTTGAAATTAGTTGAAATCGAAGCCAAAGAAATAGAAATCCCCATGCCAGAAGAGGGATTCAAAATAGAGAGAGAGAGCACTTGGGAGGGGAGGGTTCTAGTAGGTCAGTTAGGGTTTAGCTTTTCTCTATTTTATTTTTTTTCATTTTTTCAAAAAATGAACTAAACTATTAGGTTTAGGTTTATTTAGTATATTTTTATTTATTTTAATTTATTTTATTTTTTATTTTTATTTAGGTTTATTTTTTTATTTAGTTTAGTTTATTTCTTTTAGGTTTATTTATTTTAGTTTTTTTGTTTAGGCTTAGGTTAAGGTTTATTTTTTAGTTTAGTGTTAAATTTATTATATTTTTTAGGTTTATGTTTTATTTTTTTATTTTTAAGTTTAGGTTTAGGTTTTTATTTTATTTCTTTGGGTTTAGGTTTTAGGTTTTTATTTTAGGTTTATTTTGAGGTATTCTTTTTTAGTATAGGTTTAGGTTTATTTTTAGTTTATTTTATTTATTTAGCTTAGGTTTAGGTTTAGTTTATTTTAGGTTTAGGTTTATGTTTTATTTATTTTAGTTTAGTTTATATTAATTTAGGTTTAGGTCTATTTTATTTTATTTTATGTTTAGGATTTTTTTAGTTTTATTTTTTTTTTAGGTTTATTTTTAAGTTTAGTTCTTATTTAGTTTATTTTATTTTATATTTTATGTTTAGTTTTTTATTTTATTTAGTTTTATTTTTTTATTTTAGTTTAGGTTTTTATTTATTTTATTTTAGTTTAGTTTTATTTTATTTTATTTTATTTTAGGTTTTGGTTTAGTTTAGGTTTCAATATATGTTTTATTTTATTTTATTTTTCATTTAATTTTATTTAGGTTTTATTTATTTATTTTATTTTAAGTTTTATTTAGTTTAGTTTTAGGTTTTAGCTTTGGTTAAGGTTTAGTATTTAGTAGGTTTTATTTTTTAGGTTTATTTTAGGTTTTATTTTTAGTTTATTTTATTTTATTTAGTTTATGTTTAGTTTATTTTAGTTTAGGTTTAAGTTTTATTTATTTTAGTTTAGGTTTAGGCTTTATTTTATTTTATTTATTTTATTTTATTTTAAGTTTAGTTTATTTTAGCTTAGGTTGGGTTTTTTTTTATTTTTCATTTAGTTTTATTTTATTTATTTTATTTTATGTATATTTTATTTTATCTTATGTTTATTTTTATTTTATTTAGGTTTTTTATTTTGTTTATTTTAATTTTTAGTTATATTTTTATTTAATTTATTTTAATTTATTTTAAATTTATTTTATGTTTTAGGTTTAGGTTTTAGTTTAGGTTTTATCATTTTAATTTTTATTTAAGTTTAAACATTTTTATTTATCTTATTTTAAGTTTAGTGGGTTTGTGCCTGGATCAGTCAGGCCCAGTAAGTAAGGTCAGTGATCAGGCTCACCTTTAGATTCAGGTCAGGGCTCATGTTATAGTTTAGGTTTTAGGCCCAGTTGGGATCAGGGTTAGTGGTCATAGGTGGGCCCAGTTCACGCCAGGTTAGGAGTTAGTGGCCCAGTCAGCCTCAGCCTCAGCTTTGGGCTCACCAGAGTTTCAGCCTGTGATCTGTAGAGCTCAGTGGCCACTGCC
The DNA here is from genome assembly GCA_021442155.1 of Cymbidium sinense. Classification (NCBI taxonomy): domain Eukaryota; kingdom Viridiplantae; phylum Streptophyta; class Magnoliopsida; order Asparagales; family Orchidaceae; genus Cymbidium; species Cymbidium sinense. Next base: position 67,751,778 of record CM038214.1, on the reverse strand, counting down.
AGGTGAGTCTGGGCTCAGTGGCCTGTTTAGGGTCGAGGTTTGGGGACATGTGGTTGGGCTGGCTCACTACTTTAGGGTCCGTGGCCTGCTAGTCCATGGTTTGCTTTTGTGGCTGTGGCTCAGGATTTAGGGTTTAGGGTTTGTGGTTTATGGTTTAAATTTTTTTTAATTAGTAAACCCAGGTTTATTTTTTTAGTTTATTAAGTTTATTTTATTTATTTAACTTTATTTTAATTTTATTTAGTTTTAATTTTTATTTAGTTTAATTTATTTATTTTAGGTTTATTTATTTTGTTTAGTTTTTATATTAGTTTATTTTTAGGTTTAGGTTTAGGTTAATGTTTATTTTTGTTTAGATTTCTTTTATTTTATTTTAGGTTTAGTTTTATTTGTTATTTTTAGGATTAGGTTTATGTTTTTATTTTATTTTTTAGGTTTAGGTTTTAGGTTTTATTTTAGTTTATTTTGGTTTTATTTGTTAACATTTAGGTTTAGTTTTATTTTATTTTATTTTAATTTTAGGGTTTAGGTTTAGTTTATTTTAGGTTTAGGTTAATTTTTATTTATTTTAGTTTAGATTTTATTTTATTTTATTTTATTTATTTTAGGTTTAGGTTTGTTTTCTAAATTTTAGGTTTGGTTTTATTTCTTATTTATTTTAGGTTTTATGTTTTAGGTTTATATTTTATTTAGTTTTTATCTTATTTTATTTTAGGTTTATTTTATTTTCTTTCATTTAGTTTTCATTATTTTTTATGTTTCTTTATATTTATTTTATTTTTTTTATCTATTTTAGGTTTAGGTTTTATGTTGTGAGTAGAGTTTTAGGTTTAGATTTTAGGTTTTATTTTAGGATTATTTTGAGGTTTTATTTTTTAGTTTAGGTTTAGTTTATTTATTTTATTTAGTTTAGTTTAGCTTAGGTTTAGGTTTATTTATTTTAGTTTAGTTTATTTTACTTTAGGTTTAGTTTATTTTATTTTCTTTATTCTATTTTATTTTAGGTTTAGTTTTTTATTTTTAGTTAAGGTTTGGTTTTATTTTTATTTATTTTAGGTTTATTTTTATTTAGTTTAAATTTTATTTTATTTTAGGTTTATTTTATTTTATCTTTAGTTTTATTTTATTTAGGTTTTATTTAGGTTTAATTATTTTAGTTTAATTTAAATTTTTATTTATATTTAACATATTTGAATTTTTTTTATTTTTATTTTTTAGTTTAGGTTTAGTTTAGGTTTTTTATTTTATTTTATCTTTTAATTTTATTTAGGTTTAAGTTTATTTATTTATCTCTTTAGGTTTATTTACTTTAGCCTAGTTTTAGGGTCCATGGTTTACAGGGGTTGGGCCTGGCTTTAGGTTGTGGCTGGGATCTGTGGCCTAGCGCTCAGGGTCTCCAGATTTGGGTTGATCAGTAGTTTTTAACGCAACCATGACTAGAAGTGCCAGCTCTTTAGGCCTGGGTCCTCATTGGGCTCAGTTTAGGGCCCAGGATTTGGCTCAGTGGTCCAGGTGTTAGAGCCTGTTGTGGGCTCAGTGGTTTGGGGTTTAAGGTTTGTGGTAGCCTAGAGTGGTAGGTTTAGGTTTAGAGTGTGGTTTAAGTTTGTATTTTAGGTTTATGGTTTAGGGTTTAGGATTTAGGGTTTAGGGTTTAGGGGTTTTAGGGTTTAGGGTTGTAAGTTTAGGGTTTAGGGTTAAGTTTTTTTATTTTTTTTATTATTTTTATTTTGAGGGTTGAGAGTTTAGGGTTTAGGGTTTAGGTTTTAGGTTTTAGGTTTAGGGATTAGGTTTTAGTTTAGGGTTTAGGGTTTTTGGTTTTTTTTTAATAGAGAAAAAATTCAAATTCAATATTTCTTCGTTTCAATTTCATCAACCAAGTGACACACTAAGGTTAACAAGACACAAGCGATGACATAGATAAAAAATGAGCACGCGTAAAGCAAATCAAAAACCTTAGATAACTGGTATTGTCTCTACTATAAAGACATAGTTCAATAAGTAGCTGTTGATCAGTTCATCCTTAGCTTTTATTAAACCACCCCGCCTCTCGGTATAGATCATCATCTCTCTCCCAGATCTCTCTCCTACCACACATCCTCCACCATATCACCATACACCTCCAAATCCCCACCACCATTATAACCACGGCCTCACCAAGATCTAGTTGAGATTGAGTGATGTTCTGTCAAGGTTCCACTGATTCTTAGGTTTAGGGTTTTAGTTTTGTAGGGTTTAGGTTTATTTTAAATTTATTTAGTTACTTAGTTTAGAGGTTTGGAGGTTTGGGTTTAGGTTTAGGGATAGGGTTTGTGGTTTAGGGTTTAGTTTAGGTAGGTTTATGGTTTAGGGTTTAGGGTTTGTGGTTTATGCTTTAGGGTTTAGGGTTTAGGGTTATGGTTTAGGGTTTAGGATTTAGTTACTGTTTATTTAGTGGTTTGTAGTAGTGTTTGTTTAGGTTTAGTAGGAAGTAGTGGTTTAGTTTTTTAAATTAAGCAAACCAAGGTTTAGGTTTATTTAGTTTATTTTATTTATTTAGTTTATTTTATTTTAATTTTATTTAGTTTTTTTAGTTTAGTTTATTTATTTTATTTAGTTTTTAGGTTTAGTTTATTTTTAGTTGAGTTTTATTTTAATTCATTTCAGCTTTATTTTTATTTAGTTTAGGTTTTATTTTTTAAGTTTAAGTTTTAGGTTTTATTTTAGGTTTACTCAAGTTTCATTTTAGTTTATTTTATTTTATTTAATTTTGGTTTAGATTTAGTTTAATTTATTTTAAGTTTAGGTTTAGGTTTTATTTAATTTAGTTTAGTTAGAATTTAGTTTGGGTTTAGGTTTATTTTATTTTGTTTATTTTATTTTTTATTTTAGGTTTATGCTTTTTTTAGTTTAGGGTTTAGGTTTTATTTTATATTTATTTTGGTTTTTTATTTTTAGGTTTATTTTTTAGGTTTAGGTTTTTATTTAATTTTTATTTAATTTTGTTTTAAGTTTATTTTATTTTTATTTTATTTTAGTTTTTATTTTATTTAAGATTTTTATTCTTAGGTTTATTTTATTTTTTTAGTTTAGTTTATGTTTTTATTTATTTTATTTTACTTTATTTTTATTAGTTTTTTTTTTATTTTTAGGTATAAGTTTGGGTTTTAGTTTAGGCTTTTATTTTATTTTATTATTTTATTATACTTAGGTTTAGGTTTTTTATATATTTTATTTTAGGTTTTATTTAGTTTAGGTTTAGCTTTATATTTTTAAGGTTTGTTTTTAGGTTTAGCAAAGGTTTAGGTTTAGGGTTTGGGGTTTAGGGGTTTATGGTTTAGGGTTTAGAGTTTAGTGTTTATGCTTTAAGGTTTAGGGTTTTAGGTTTAGGCTTAGGGTTTAGAGTTAGGGTTTTAGGTTTATTTTATTCTATTTATTTTATTTTCATTTTAGGTTTAGTTTTTTTTTTTTAAGTTTAAGGTTTAGGTTTATTTATTTATTTTTTGGTGTTATTTTCTAGGTTTATTTTTTAAGTTTGGTTTTTATTTTATTTTATTTTATTTTTAGAATATTTTATTTTGATTTTTTGTTTAGTTTTTATTTCAAACACTACATTTTCCAGTCCCAGGCCCAGATGTGAAAAGTGGAGGGTTGCGATAAGTAGTCGACATCCAGTGTAAAACTTGTCGAAATAATCATGACATGAATCCTTTAAATCATTGTGTTAATGTTAGGGCATCCCCTGGAAGTGACGCCTTGAATATAGTGAAAAATGTGCAAGGGCCTCTGGATCGGTGCCTGGGTGCAGTGTTAAATAAGCAAGGGTTCCAACATTATGGATAGATGTGGGCAAAGAAGTTAGTCCATGAAACTAGAATTAGGTTAGGATCTTGGAATATAGGTACTCTTAGATAAAATTTAATGGAATTAATAGATATTATGGTTCATAGAAAGATAAATATTTTATGTGTTCAAGAAACTAAATGGGTTGGGGAGAAGGCCAAGGAGATTGATAGTTTAGGTTTTAAACTTTGGTATTCGTGTAGAAGTCAAAATAGAAATGGTGTATGATAAAAGATAAAAGTTTGAAGGATAATGTTATAAATATTAATAGATGTGGAGATAGAATTATAGCTTTAAAGATTATTGTTGATACTAAGATTATCAATGTTATAAGTGTTTATGCTCCTCAAGTTGGTTTGGATGTAAGCTCAAAAGAAAAATTTTCGAATGAATTAGAGGGATTAATACAAAAGATACCTCTTGAAGAAAAAGTATTTATTGGAGGTGATCTAAATGGATATGTTGGTAGAGTGGTAGAAGATTTTAAAAGTATTCATGGTGGTTATAGTTTTGGAGTGACTAATGAAGAAGGTATGACTATATTAGATTCTGTCGTAGCTTATGATTTTGTAGTTGCTAATACTTTATTTAAGAAAAGAGATGAACATAGTATTACTTATAAAATGGATCTAGTAAAACACAGATTGATTATTTTCGATAAGAAAAATAGATCGTTTAGATTGTAAAGATTGTAAGGTCATTCCAAGTGAAAGTTTAAGCACCCAACATCGATTGTTAGTTTTAGATTTTAAGATGAAAGATTGTAAGAGGAAGAATAAATCAAATTATTGTATTAGATTAGATAGGGACACTTAAAAAAACAAATAAAAATATTTTAAGAGCAAGTTACAAAAGATTAGAATTTGGGATGTTCATAATGAAGCTAATGTTATGTGGGAAAAGTAGCAAGTGAAATTAAGCAAATTGCTAAAAATGTGCTTGGAGAATCAAAAGCAAAATCTTCTTTTAATAAAAATAATTAGTGGTGGAGTCAGAGTGTGCAAGAAAAGATAAGAAATAAGAAACATTGTTATAAAATTTGGTTTCGATGTAAAAAATTTGGAGAATTGGGAAAGATATAAAGTGGCCTGTAGAGATTCTAAGAAAGTAATATATGATGCAAAAAATTTAACCTTTAGTGATTTATACAACAAATTTGATATGAAAGAAGGTGAAAGATGTATGTATAAGTTAGCCAACCAAAGAGATAGGAGAAGTAAAGACCTAGTTCAAGTGAGGTATATTAAGGATGAAAATAATAAAGTTCTTTTCTTAGAAAAAGGATATTGAAAATAGGTGGATGAGATATTTTGATAAACTTTTCAATGAAGGATTTGAAAGTATGATTGATTTTAGCAACCTTAATACCCTAAACAAAAATAGAGAATTTTATTTTTATCATCGTATTAGTAAATCTGAAGTTAGAGATTCTTTATAGAAATGAAATGTGCAAAAACAGTAGGACCTGATGATATTCCAATAGAAGTGTGGAAATGTTTAGGAGATGAAAGAATTTCTTGGCTTAAAAATCTTTTTAATGTTATTTTAAAGACAAAAAAGATGCTAGATGAGTGGAGAAAGAGTTTGTTGGTTCCTATATTTAAGAATAAAGGTGATGCACAAGAGTGTGCAAATTATAGAGGAATTAAGTTAATGTGTCATACATTAAAATTATGGGAGAGAGTAATTGAGCATAGGTTACGATGTCATACAAAAGTTTCTCACAATTAGTTTTCATGTCAGGTAGATCTAATATGGATGCTATACATTTGTTAAGAGGTTTGATGGAGAAGTATAGAGAAAGTAAGGATGATCTACATATGATATTTATTGATTTAGAGAAAGCTTATGATAATGTTTCAAGGGATGTTCTCTGGAGAGTTCTAGAATGAAAAGGAGTGAATATTGGCTATATTCAAGTCATTATGGATATGTATACTAGAGCTGTTACTTGTGTCCAAACACAAGGAGGATTGACAAAATATTTTCCTATTTCAGTTGGATTACATCAAGTTAATGTGTCATACATTAAAATTCTGGGAGAGAGTAATTGAGCAGAGGTTACGATGTGATACAAAAGTTTCTCACAATCGCTTTGGTTTAGGTAGATCTACTATGGATGCTATACATTTGTTAAGAGGTTTGATGGAGAAGTATAGAGAAAGTAAGGAGGATTTACATATGATATTTATTGATTTAGAGAAAGCATATGATGAAGTTTCAAGAGATGTTCTTTGGAGCATTCTAAAATAGAAAGGAGTTAATATTGGTTATATTCAAGTCATTAAGGATATGTATACTAGAGCTATTACTTGTGTCCAAACACAAGGAGGATTGACAAAATATTTTCTCATTTCAATTGGATTACATCAAGGATCAGCTTTAAGCCCTTATCCTTTTGCTTTAGTTATGGATGTTCTTACTAGGTATTTACAGAAGATGTACCTTGGTGTATGCTTTTGTCGATGACATTCTTCTTATTGATAAGACTAGAGGGAGTCTAAGAGAAACTTGAATTGTGGAGGTCAACATTAGAGTCTAAAGGATTTCATTTAAGTAGATCTAAAATTAAATATATGGAGTGTAATTTTTGTTGTAGAAGTTCTAGTCGTAGTGTTGGGACATTAGGTGAACAAGTCATTAATATGAGTGAGCGATTCAAATATTTAGGCTCTATTATTCAAAATGATTTTGAAATAGATGGAGATGTTATTAGTAGAATTCAAGTTGGATGGTTGAAGTGGAGGAATGCATCTGGCCTGTTGTGTGATGGAAAAGTTCCACTTAAACTTAAGGGAAAATTTTATAAGATGGTGGTAAGACCTGCAATGGATTATGGTTGTTGGCCAATAAAAGAGAAGCATAACAATAAGTTAAGTGTAGATGAGGATGCTCGTGGATGAGTGGTTTACTCTTAGAGATAAAATGCGAAATGAGTATGTTCGAGAAAAAGTTCGAGTAGCTCTAGTGGTAGATAAGATTAGAGAGAGTCACCTTAGATGGTTTGACCACATAAAGCGTCGGTCATCCAATGACCCGATTAGGAGAGTAGATGCATTAGATTTACCTTATGTTAAGAAAGGTAGAGGTAGACCTAAAAATACTTGGTTAAGATGTATAAAAAATGACCTTAGTATACTTGAATTAAATGAGAATTTGACACATAATAACACAATGGAGAAGGATTCATGTACCAACCTAGTGGACAAAGGCTTGTTATTGTAATTGTTTGTTTAGTTTTTATTTTATTTAAGTTTTTTATTGTTAGGTTTATTTTATTATTTAGTTTAGTTTAGGTTTTTTTTTATTTTATTATAGTTTATTTTTATTTTTATTTTATTTTATTTTAGGTTTAGGTTATTTTTTTTTTAATTTTATTTTATTTATTTAGGTTTTAATTATATTTTTAGGTTTTATTTAATTAAGGTTTAAGTTTTAGGTTTGGGATTTAGGGTTTAAGATTTAGGGTGTGGTGTGGGTTTAGTGTTTTAGAGTTTTAGGGTGGGGTAGGTTATGGTTTAGGTCCAGGGTTTTGGGTTTGAGTTTAGTGTTTAGGCTTTGTGGTTTTTTAGGCTTTAGAGTTGAGGGTTAGGGTTTTTTTATTTATTTTTTATTTTTTTATTTTTTGGGTTTATGATTTTGGGTTTAAGGATTAGGGTTCAGGTTTTAGGCTTAGGGTCTAGGTTTTAGTTTAGGGTTCAGAGTTTTTGGTTTTTTTTAACATAGAACAAATTCAGATTCAACATTTCTTCTTTTTGATTTCATCAACCAAGTAACACACCAAGTTCTCTAAGACACAAATGATGCCATAAATCAAAAATAAGCACGCATAGAGCAAATCAAAAACCTTAAATAACTAGAATCATTTCTACTATAAGGACATAGTTCCATAAGGAGATCGACGGTGAGTTCTTCTTCCCCCATCAACCACCTGTGCCTCTTGAGTAGCTGGATCCACCATCATTTCCTGAAACACTTATTCTTTCACCACCATGGCTGTAACCTCCGTCCCTCCTCTCGCCTCCATAACCACCACTACTCCGACCACCTCCTCCATATCCACTAGCACCTCCGCATCCCCACCACCGCCAAGTGACAACCACCACCTCCGCTTTGCCTCCACTAGACCTAGACAATCTTGGTTGGTGATGTTCCTACCCAAGGTTTTGCCCATTCTTTGGGGTTAGTTTAGGTTTAGGTTTATTAGGTTTTAGGGTTCAAGTTTATTTAAAAATTTATTTAATTACTTAGGATCATGTTTTGGGTTTGGGGTTTAGGTTTGGGTTTAGGGTTGGGTTTAGGGTTTAGGTTTAGGTTTAGGGTTTGTAGAGTTTAGCTTTTTAGTGCTTATGCTTTTAGGATTTAGGGTTTTTTAGGGTTTGGGGTTTAGGGTTGTAGGCCTAAGGTTTAGGGTTTAGGTTTTAGGATTTAGGGTTTAAAGTTTTTTTTTTTTTTGAAATTAAGTAAACAGGTTTATGTTTATTTTATATATTTAGTATATCTTTTATTTATTTTTGTTTACTTTATTTTATATTCTTATTTAGGTTTGTTTTTTATTTAATTTAGTTTATTTATTTAGGTTAATTTATTTTAGGTAAGGTTTTATTTTAGTTTATTTTAGGTTTAGATTTAGGTTTTGGTTTATTTTTAGTTGAATTATTTATTTTATATTTTATGTCTAGGTTTTATTTTCATTTTTTAGGTTTAAAAGTTTTTATTTTACTTTTAGGTTTAAGTTTTAGGTTTTATTTTGGGTTTATTTTATGTTTTATTTTAGTTTTAGGTTTTATTTTATTTTAGTTTAGTTTATTTTATCTTATTTAGGTTTAGTTTAGTTTAGTTTTATTTTGTTTTATTTATTTTAGTTTACAATTTAGGTTTAGGTTTATTATATTTTTTTATTTTATTAATATTCTAGGTTTAGTTTTTTTTTTTATATTTAGGTTTTATTTTATTTATTTTTTTTATTTTAGGTTTTAAATTTTAGGTTTAAGTTTCATTTATTTTTATTTTATCTTTTTTACTTTATTTTTATTTTACAATTTATTTTATTTTTAGGTATTTTATCCTGAGGTTTATATTATTTTATAGTTAGTAGGTTTTATTTATTTTATTTTAGTTTATTTTTTTTTATTTATTTTATTTAAGTTTAGCACAGTTTTAATTTATTTTATTTTATTTTATTTTAATTTATTTAAGTTTGGGATTTATTTATTTATCTTTATCTTTGGTTCTTGTTTAGGTTTAGATTGATCTTTAGGCCTGTGCCCAGGCCCAGGGTTTAGCATCTGGGTAGGGAGGTTTAGCCTGGGTAAGGCCCAGTTTAATGCCCAGCCTCTGTGATCAGTGGATCTGGACTAGTGGCATGTGTCACCAGGGCCTAGATCAGCAGGGTTGGCTCATCTCATTTAGGGTTTGGTTTTATTGCCAGCCAGTCACACTCTGGGCTCACAGTATCTGCACTCAGGGCTCAGTATTGTCCAGGGCTCAGTGGCCAGGCCCAGGGCCAGGCCATGGCTCAGGTTGGGCCTGGGCCCAGGGTCTTGTGGCCCAGGCTCAGTGGCCTAGCCCAGAGTTTAGGGCCTGTGGCCCAGAGTTACGAGGGCTCAGTGATCAGGATTGGGCCTAGTAGGGCCTAGTGTTTAAGATCTTTAATTTAGTTTGGGTATTATGTTTAGTGTTTAGTTTTAATATATTTAGAGATTAGTTTTTCTGGGGGGTCCGTGGAAGGTTTAGGGTCAGGATTTAGGATTTAGGGTGGTGGTTTTCTTTTAAAAGTAAACCCAGGGTTTAGTTTATTTAGTTTATTTTATTTATTTTAGTTTATTATATTTTATTTAGGTTTATTTTTATTTTATTTAGTTTATTTATTTATTTAGTTAATTTATTTTATTTTTAAGTTTTATATTTATTTATTTTTTATGTTTGTTAATTATATTTTGTTTATTTTTTGGGTTTAATTCCTTAATTTAGTTTTATTTATGTTTTACTTTTCTTTATTTTAAGTTTTAATTTTAAGTTTTTTTTTTTTAGGTTTAGGTTTTATTTATTTTTTATTTTATTTTATTTTTAATTTAATTTATTTTATTTTATGTTTAGTTTTATTTCATTTTTTTTTTATCCATAAGTTTTTATTTTTAGTTTAGTTTAGGTTTTATTTATTTTATTTAAGTTTATTTTACTTTTATTTTACTTTATTTTAGTTTAGGTTAGTTTTAGTTTACATTTATTTTATTTTATTATTTATTTAGGTTTAGGTTTATTTATTTATTTTATTTTTAGGTTTTATCTCATTTAGGTCAGGTCAGGCCTGTGGCCCAGGGTTTTTAAACCTGGGAATGCCCAGGGCCCAGCGCCTGTGCTCAGTGGCCCAGTGTGTGATGTGGCCCAGGGCCCAGGATGGCCCAGGGCCCAGGGCAGCATTTTGATCAGCCTGGCCCAGGGCCTGGGCCATGTGGTTTGTGGCTCAGGTCAGCCTAAATTTAGGGTTTGGGCCCAGGCCTGGGCTGGCCCTGGGCCCAGGTCCGCCAGTCAGCCCAGTGGCTCAGTCCACTCCATGGCCCAGGGCCCAGATTGGCCTGAGCCTGTGGCCTTTAGGGCCCAGGCCCAAGCCCAGGGCCCATGGCCCAGGCCATGTGGCCCAGGTCATTGAGAGGCTCAGGGTCATGGGCCTAGAGCCCAGGATCTTTCTTTAGCCAGCTCAGTCCTGGGTCCGTGGCCCAGGTGGCCTATTAGCCATAAGGTTTGTGGTTTTTTTAATTCCCATGACACTGAGGATCAGCCTAGGGTTTATGGCTAGGCCATGATTTAGGATGGTTTAGGGTCAGTGGCCTAGTTTTAGGGTTTGGGGCTCAGTGGCCTAGGGTCAACATTTTAGGTGGTTTGCCTTCAGCCATGCTTTTAGGTTTAGGGTTTTTAGTGGTTTTGAGCCTAAGGTTTAGGTTTAGGTTTAGTCAGGCCTAGGGGCCTAGGGTTTAGGGTTTAGGATTTATTTTTGTTTATTTCTTTTTTTTAAATTAAGTAAACCAATAGTTTAGATTTACTTAGTATATTTAGTTTAGTTTTTATTTAATTTAGTTTACTTTATTTTTTATTTTATTTAGCTTTATTTTCCATTTTAATTTAGTTTACTTTATTTATTTAGATTTTAAATTAAGCAAAACCAAAGTTAATTTATTTTAGTTTCAGTTTTTTTATTTTAGTTTATTTTAATGTTTAGGTTTAGGTTTAGGTATTTTTTTAGTTGAATTTAATTTTGATTATATTTTTATGTTTAGTTTTATTTTTTATTTTTAAGATTAGGTTTAGGTCTTTATTCTTATTTTTTAGGTTTAGGTTTTAGGTATTTATTTTAGGTTTTATTTTTTAGTTTAAGTTTAGGTCTATTTTTTGTTTATTTTGTTTTATTTATTTTAGGTTTAGGTTTAGGTTTAGTTTATAGTTTAGGTTCTTTTTTTAGTTTAGTGGATTATGTTTTATTTTCTATTTATTTTAGGTTTAGATTTTATATATTTTCATTTATTTTATTTTAGGTTTTATGTTATATTTATTTTACATTTATTTTATTTTATTTATGTTTTCTTATTCATAAGTTTTTTTTTATTTTTAGTTTAGTCTAGTTTTTATTTATTTTATTTTAGTTTATTTTATTTTTTTATTTTATTTTATTTAAGTTGGTTTCACTTAACCTTTGTTTTATTTTATCTTTATTCATAAGTTAGGTTTATGTTATCTTTGGTTAGGTCAGGATCTTAAGCCAGGGCCCAGGGTGGAGCCCAAGGTTTAGGGCCTAGGGTTTGTGGGCCCAGGTCAGGGTTTAGCCTAGTGACCCCAGGGTATAGTTGTGATCAGGTAGGGTCAGTAAAGGTGATTATCTTTGTGGCCCAGGGTCTGAGGCCCAGTGGCTGCCCATGGCTAGCCTGAGGATTAGGGTCAGGTCAGGGCCTGGAGGGCCCAGGCTCAGGGCCCAGATGTGGCCCAGGTGGTAGGCCCAGGGTCAGGCTCAGTTTTAGTGGCCCAGGATCTAAGGTCAAGCCCAGGGCCCAGTTTAGTGTTTAGGGCCTGGCCTTTATTTGGCTGGCCTAAGATCTAGGTTAGGGCCTAGGGTTTAAGCCTTGGTTTTAAAATAAAAATTAATTAAACTTGTGGTTTAGGTTTATTTAGTTTATTTTATTTTATTTTATTTAGGTTTATTTTTTATTTAGTTTATTTATTTTAAGTTTATTTATTTTAGTTTAGGGTTTTATTTTAGTTTATTTTTTAGGTTTAGGTTTAGGTTTATGTTTATTTTTTTAGTTTAATTTTATTTTTTTATTTTTTTTAGTTTAGGTTTTATTTTTTTTATTTTTTTTTTGGTAGATTTTATTTTATTTTTTTTAGCTAGTTTTAGGTTTATTTTAGTATATTTTTTAGGTTTTATTTTTTAGTTTAGGTTTAGGTTTATTTTTAATTATTTTATTTTATTTAGTTTTAGGGTTTGTTTTTTTTTTTTAGGTTTAAGTTTATTTTATTTATTTTATTTTTAGATTAATTTTTAGTTTAGGGTAGTTTTATTTTTATTTATTTTTAGGTTTACTTAGGTTTAGGTTTATATAGATTTTATCTTTATATTTAGGTTTATTTTTATTTTACATTTGGGTTTTATTTTATTTAGGTTTTTATTTTAGCTTATTTTATTTTTAATTTGTTTTATTTAGCTTTTATTTTTATTTTATATATTTTTTGGTTTAGGTTTAAGTTTTAGTAGGTTTTATTTGAAATTGTTATTTTATTTAGGTTTAGGTTTTATTTATTTTATTTTAGGTTATTTAGTTTAGGTCAGGTTCAGGTTTTATGGTTTATGGTTTATATTTAGGGTTTTGGGTTTTGGGCCTGTGGTCAGGTCCCAGGGTCAGGTTTAGGGTCAGGGTGGGTAGGTTTAGGGTTTGGCTAAGGCCTAGGTTTAGGGCCTAGGGTCTTTAGGGTTTAGGCCTGTGATAGGGTTGCAGCTCAGTGGTTTTTTATTTTTATTTATTTTTTTTAAATACAAACCCGGCAGGTTTAGGTTTATTTTTTTATTTAGTTTTTTATCTTTAGTTTATTTTATTTAATTTATTTAGCCATTTAATTTTAATTTAGTTTAGTTTATTTATCTTTAGGTTTATCTTTAGTTTAGGTTTTATCTTAGCCTAATTTTAGGTCTTTGGTTTAGGTTTATTTTATCATTATGGTATTAGAGGTTTTATTCTTTTATTTTATGTTTTATCTTTAAGGTTTATTTAGTTTATCTTATTTAGTTTATGAGGTGCAGGGTCACCTTAGGGTCAGTGGGGATGGTAGGGCCCAGCCTTTAGGTTTAGGGCTAAGGTTGTAGGCAGGCCTAGGTCAGCCTAGGGCTAGGGATCAGAGTTAGGGCTCAGATTTAGGGCTCAGGGTCAGGTCAAGATTTTGGGTTCTGTGTTAGGTTGGGCTTGGGGTGGTTAGGGTTTTAGGTTTAGGGTTGTAGGTTTAGGGTTTAGGCTCATGGTTAGTTTTATGGTTTGTGGCTCAGGGTTTGCCTAGGATCCAGCTTTAGGATTTATGATTTATGATTTAGGGTAGGGTTTATGGTTTTAAAAAAAAAACACAAACCAGCTGTTTAGGTTTATTTAGTTTATTTTTATTTATTTTAGTTTGTTTATTTTATTTTTATTTAGGTTTATTTTATTTAATTTATTTAATTTAGTTCTCATTTATTTTAGTTTAGGTTTTATTTTAGTTTATTTTTTTAGGTTTGGGTTTGGGTTTATGTTTATTTTTTAGTTTATTTTTATTTATATTTATTTCTAAGGTTTAGGTTTTATTTTTTATTTTTAGTTTATGTGAGGGATTTTATTTTATTTTTTTAGGTTTTAATTTTAGGTTTATTTTTAGGTTTCTTTTAAGTTTAGGTTTAAGTTTATTTTTAGTTTATTTTATTTGATTTAGTTTAGGTTTAGTTTAGGTTAAAGTTTTATTTATTTTGTTTAGTATATTTTAGTTTAGGTTTATGTTTATTTTATTTTGTTTATTTTAGATTTAGGTTTTTTTTTTAGTTTAGGGTTTAGGTTTTACATATTATTTATTTTAAGGTTTTATTTTTAAGTTTATTTTTTAGGTTTAGGTTTTTATTTAGTTTTACTTTTTTTAGGATTTTCTGTCACCATCTTTCAAGATCTTTGATGGAAGTGGGAACCCATAATAACACATTGCACACTTTAGAGCCGGTTGTTGCAACACCGGTGGCAACAACACACTCCTCTTCTGCCTTTTCATTAGTAATCTATCAGGTGTTACATTTGATTGGTATGCCACACTGCCCAACAATTCGGTGAAGAATTTTGCTGAGTTGGAGCACCTCTTCATCAAGAGGTTTGCTGGAGCTCAACAGAGGGTGATTGTAGGCGACCTCATTGTAGAGAAACAGAAACTCAATGAGTCCCTTATTGATTACATTCTCAGGTGGCACAACTTGAGCATGAAATGCGAACCACAGCTGTTCAAACAAAATGCCATTGAGATTCTTCTCAAGAATATCCATGGTCCGGTCGCCTTCATGCTTAAGGGATTTACCATCAAAACATTCAAGAAATTAATCAACAAGGTGGCTGGCCTACAAGAGGAAGCCAAATAGTTGCCCTTTCCCAACCAATCATCCAGGCCCAAGCCGCAGATGGTGTTTCAGAAGAAGCTAGGGTTCAATATGAGAGACTACGAGTTCAGCAGCCTCCTTTGCCACCTCCTCTTCCACCACCTCAGCCATCATACCGACCAACACAGCCACCGCAATGACCATTTCCACCATCTCAGCAGCCAACAAAGTAGTGGTATTCATATCCAATGCCATGTAGCTACTTTCCACCTACTCTTGCCAATAGATTGAATAAGCCATATTCATTCAAGAGGGAGATAGTTAGGAAAATATTTAAGAATCTCTTAAAGAAACCTGACTTTCAGTTAGTAGAGCCTAAGAGGCTGGAGAAAGTGGGCAAGAATGATGATCCTAGTTATTGCCCCTACCACTGCATGTTAGGCCATGTCTTAGAGAATTGTATCACTTTTAAGGACTAGCCTGAGTGTAGCTATAAGTTGAGAGCCATAGTTATCCCTAAGGAATACTTATTAGAACAACCATCCAGTTCTATTAGAGTAATCCTTGGGGATACTTGCAATCCTCTTAAGACCAAAGAAGGTTAAGATATCTCCCTATCCCGAACCTCTAAGAAGATCATTTCTAAGATCAAGAAACTTCCTGTGCTTGAAGTAGCTCAATCTCCAACACAAAGGAAGGTTTTCTGGCAAAGGACAACTCAAGTGGTGACAACCCAGAAGTAGCAAAGCCACCACCATACTTGCTCGAGATAGTCTAGTAGCATAGCCACTGTTCGAGTCCAGAACTCCCTCCACCATTGCAACTACCACCTCTTCTGCTAGCTCCTCTTATACCAATAAGAGAAATGTATCTACAAATAAGGGCACTAAATCCCTTACTCCACTTACTTTACTTAATTTCTATCAAGTACCTCCTCCGAAAAAGAAATTAATGAAGAAAGCTAATTCTACTTATATATTGTCTACTTCTGATGCTCTTGATTTTATTACTATTGAAAGCTCTCTGAGTCTAAATAAAAATAATAGCTCTAGTAGTTCCAATCCTTTCCTTTGATTTAGAGTCAAACTATCCTTCTTTGAATCAATCGGATTCACCTCTTGAGATTGACTTGGAGTCAACTGACTCTGAGGATCCCATAGGAGAAGCTATAGGTATGCCTAATGAGAAGGTAGAACTTTCCACAAGCTCATCATTCCAACAAGACACTGAAGTCAACCTGCATAGTGGCATAGTTCTACCTCTAAAGGTAGTACCTCAGGATAAGGGTAAGCAAGTCATTGGTCTGAGTGAGCGATAGCCCTCCATAGGATGCTCCACCCACGGATATGCTTATGGAGGACCAAGCTAGAGTTGATTACAATGTACTAGCTCACCTTAGAAAGTTTCCATAAGTTAAACGATAATGCATGCCCTTGTCTTATCCAAAGAGATGAGGGAATCTCTAATCAAGGCCTTACTTGATCTAGAGATATGCTTAGCTCACCTGACTGCTATTAAAGAGGAGGCATGCCACTCAAAGGACATCTTAGGAGTTACATTCAACATGTAGACTTATTTTGGGACGGCCGAGCAACCGCCTCTTTACATTATAGTGGATGTTGGTAGATACAAGCTATCCAGAGTTCTGGCTGACCCAGGAGTATCAGTCAATATTATGAGTCTAAGAACCTTTGCCTACTTGAGGATAGACATCTCCAAACTCAAAAAAGAAAGGATGATGTTGAGAGGATTCAAAGGGACAAGGTGAGAGGGCATTGGTGTTTTATATTTTGAGGTGATCGGGTACAACATTGAGGTATTATGTACTATCTCAAAAGATAGAGGTATCACCCTACAATGGACCTAATCACATAATAAAGACACTTAAGGCATGATGGGTCTTCAAATGTACCAGAGATTTTTCTCCTACTTTACATAGATAAATAAAGCAGGGTTTATATTAAACCAAGTTCTGAAAGTTTCCTATGGAGGCAAGCCTCCATAGTTAATTACATCTTAGAAATAAATTTCCTAAGAATACTCTCTATTAAAGTAGACAATTATCATCTCCAAATATTCTAAGGTTAGACTATCAAAAGATTGGTTGTATTTAAAAAATCAATTGGGAAAGTTCAAGGAGAAGACTTATTTTTGGAATCTAATGAAATAAGTAGAAAATGCTCATGATACTAGGAAGCCTAGTGATTGGGCTTTATAATTTTGAAGTTGAGGAGATTTATATGTTTTGAGTTGAATTTTATTAGATTGTTAGGGTTTATTATCCACCAACACAAGGTTGTGGAATGCCTAAGAGGTGAGGATTTATGCTCAGAGTCCAAGGAAATAGCTATCTTATATTTAGGAAGATGATTGAAGATATAAATTTATTATGAGAAAATCAATTATTTTGGATTGATTTGGATTAAGATTTGGCTAACTCCATTGGATAGGTCATATGGATTAGGAAGGGTTTCAAGTTTGGATTTGATCATGGGCTTCAATCATTTGGTTTTGAAATTTGGGTTTGGATTTGGATTTGAATTTTATGTTTGTATTGAAATTGAGGTTTTGTTTGAGAAGGTGAACATGGATTGGATTTGGGTTGTAGGGTAGGTGGATTATCCTAATCCATGCAACCTAATCCTATGGTTATCCCTCCTAAGTCTTTAGGCTTAGGTGAAGTGTTTACCTAATTGTTAGAAGTGTCTTATGACTGAAGTCTTAGTGTCTAGAAGACTCCTAAGTCTAAGATGGGATGATTGAATCCACACTCCAAAAGTGAGGTCAACATGCATTAGGCTACATAATGCTGCCCTTGGAGATAGATGATTGGAAGATCAAGTTTCACATTATAAATATGGATACATGAGAACAACATAGTTCCATCCTCTCTACTTTAGTGTATGAATTTTGTGAGAGGTTGGATCACCCATCGTGTCAAAGGAGATCTCAAGCCATTTATAGTTCATGAGGTTGGCATATATAAGGATGTGGCTTACTACCTCCCTCAAAATTAAGAAGTCTATTCTCACGAACTTGGCCAAAGTTTAAGAATAAAAAAAGAAAAAGAAAAAAGAAAAATAATGAAAAAATGAAAAAGAAAAGGAAAGAGAAAATAAAAAAGAAAATAAAAGGGAATGGAAATAGACTTGGAGGAGGAAGTGGAGCATGGCATTGGATTCATCCCACAGTTGGTTACTCCATTCGAACATATAGGTAGGATGACCTGACCTTCATCAGGCAGAGGAAGAGGCTAGTTCAAAGGTTGTTCTAGGGGTGGAAAACCTCCTTATTTGCCACCCAATAGAAGATATGTCCCAGCTAGCAGGAGTACACCTGATATCCATATAGACATATAATGTAGTTCATAGGATGAGTCTTATATGGTTAGCACACCAACCAGCTCTTCTTAGCAGTATATTCCTTTGGAGGTGACACTTGAGCCAGATAGCGATGAAGGTCAAGCTCAAAAGCAAAGCATAAATGTATGGAAGTCTATATGTGAAACAGTTAGACATTAGTTGGGAACCTTAGCTCTAACTCCACTTTCCTCTCAAAAAGCTAAGGGTTTGGTAGTTAAGGAAGCCCCTAAGTCATCCAAACATGCGAAGACTCAGAGGTTCTTTCTAGGAGCATCATCCTCAAGTCAACAAGTTAATGTAGAACTTGAGGATGATCCATATAAGGATTTAATAGAATTACCCTTTTGATTGGTACTTTCCTTGTGCTCATAATTTAGCAAAGAAAGGGTAAATCCCACATACTTGGTCAAAGCAGTCAAACTACTTTGAAAGAATATGGAAGAACAAATGCAAAAGCTCTCAATCAAGACCGGATTAGATTCAAGATAGTAGGACCAATCGATGATGATTATTGCTTAGTCATAACCAATCATTTGGAATTTGATAAGTTTTTTTCAAATCACATTAACTCATATGAGGAGCTATGCTTAGAAACTTCAGATGATCTAGATGATTTTGAAGTCAAAGATGCACCGCCAGAGTTTCAAGAAGAGATCAAGTCAATCATTGACGCGCTCAAAGAAATCAACTTAGATAATGAAAAAGATCCACGCCTGACATACATCAATTCTTTGTTGAATGATATCAAAACTAATGACTTAGTTAGGCTATTTATTGAGTTTAAGGACTGGTTTTCATTGAGTTATAAAGAGATGCCTAGATTGGATCCTAATGTCACAGTCCATAAACTAGCAATAGAGCCTACTGCTAACCTAATCAAGCAAGCGCCTAGATGCATGTGATTATACATAGAACAATAGGTTATTTCTGAAGTCAAGAAACTGATCAATGCTAGCTTCACCCGAGAAGAAAAATACCCTGCCTGGTTAGCCAGTAACATCCCAATTAAAGAAGAGAATCACTTAGCATATGAGTCAATTTTAGGGATTTAATTAAGGCATGTCCAAAAGACGAATTTCCACTACCAATCCCGGAGTTGATGGTGGACATTGCTTCATCTCATGCAGTCTTCTCTTTTATGGATGGCTCGTGTGGATATAACCAAATAAAGATGGCCTTAAAAATGAAAGAAACACTACTTTTACAACCCCAATCACTATCTATTGCTATAAGGTCATGCCTTTCAGCATAAAAAATGCCAGTGCTACATACCAGTGGGCTATGACTTAAATCTTTGATGAACTCATTCATCATCAAGTCAAGTTCTATGTCGATGATCTTGTGGTCAAAAGTAGAGAAAATTAAGACCATCTCTTTGACTTAAGAGAAGTTTTTGAATAGTTTGATAATTTAACCTCAAAATGAACCCCTTGAAGTGTGCATACGGAGTAGCTTCTGGGAAATTCCTTGGGTTTGTTATCCAACACCAGGGAATTGAAATCGATTCGGAGAAGATCAAGGAGATATTAAAAATTCCACCCCATAAAATTTTAACTCAACTCAGATCAATCCAAGAGCAGTTGGTGTATCAAAGATGCTTTATATACAACCTACCGAGAAGTTGTCAGCCATTCTCAACACTTGTCAAAAAGGATGCCAAGTTTAAGTGGGATGACAAGTGTGAGCATGCCTTCGAAGACATCAAGCATTACCTGTTGACACTGCTGCTACTAGCAGCCCTTATCCCAGGCAAGCCGCTCATACTTTACACTACGGTGTTAGATGACTCTTTGGTGCTTTGTTGGCCCAAGCTAATGATGAATGGAAGGAGAATGCACTCTACTACCTCAGGCATCATCTAATCCATACTGAGGCTAATTATGCACCCATTGAGAAGCATTGCCTAGCTTTAATCTTTGCATCCCAAAAGCTACAACACTTCATGCTTCCTCATATTGTGAACTTAATCTCTAGGAATAATCCACTATAATATCTCATGACATCGCTTATCGATTGCTGTGACGGTCCATGATCCTCTCATAATTTGACATTACCTTCGTACCCCTCCGTTCGATGGAAGGATAAGTGCTAGTGGATTTCTTAGCAGCACACCCACTTCTTGGGGACTCTCTACTTAATGATGATCTTCCTGATGAACAAATCATGAACTTAGGGGACACTAGCATTCACCACTGGGAGATGTACTTTGATGGTGTGGCTTTTTCTCAAAGAGGAGAAGAACCATAATCTACTATTACAAGAAAGGCAAAGGTAGGAATAATTCTCTTACCTCTGGACTGTGATGTGATGAGATTCTCATATCATCTGTCCAATCCTTGCACCAACAACGAAGCTGAATATGAGGCTCTGATTGTCGGTCTAGAGTTAAATGTTACTCTAAGCATCCATAACATCAATATCTTCAGGGATTCTTAACTAGTTGTCAACCAAATCACTAGGTCTTATTAGGTTATAAAGCCCAAGCTCCATCACCACTGCATGTGCACCATAGAGTTATTGGCCCAAATCTCATAGATTATAATTTATAAGATTCCTCGATGAGAGCATATGCTTTAGCTAAGCTTTACAAGGAGTTGGCATGTTTGAAGGATCAATTCATATCAATAAAGGTCCAAAGTAGACAAGTCTTATCCCTTATTGATATTGAACTCATCAAAAAGTACTCTCCGGAAGGGGAGGTTTCCATTGCCAAGAAGGATGAGGAGTAAGATTGAAGGCAACTATTTATGGATTACCTAAATAAAGGCATACTACCTCAAGAGAAGTCCCAAGCCTATCAGATGAAGCAAAGGGCACTTTCCTATGCTCGTGGATGGTTTCTTATATCGCCTATCTTTTGATCATATATGGTTACTGGGTGTGCATTTGGTTGAATTGGATGGATTGAATGATAAATTTTAAAATCCATTAGTTTTGGATTCCTAAAATATTGAATCAACCACCAAATAAAATGCAAAACCAAACAAATCAATAATAATTTGGTTCAATTATTTTGGTTTGGTTTTGGATAAACTGAAGTTGGCTACATTTAAAATTTATTTGCATATTTTTTATTGTATAATGAACAAGCTATAAGAAAAATAATATAAATATAATCAAAATGCAATTAACTACTTTAGTGTATGGGTTCGATGTCATTCTTACATTAGAAGTCCAACTCCCATCACTAAGGATAGTTATGGGTAGCAAGATCACAACAAAGCGTAACTCCAAGTTACTTAGAAGAACTCAAAGGTTTGAGGAGAGATGCAGCAGTAATGCCAAAACCTCAAGTTGTACAAAGCTAAAATGATTCAAGCTCATAATAAGTTGGTCCATCTTAGAGCTTTTCAAGTAAGAGAGCTTATTTTAGTTCAAAAGAGATCGATTATTGCCCAATATAAAATGGGCGGCAAGTTTGAACCCACTTGGGAAGGCCATTTTTCCATAGACAAGGCCAACCAAAGAGGATCTTATCAGCTTATTAATCATACGGGAGAGTGCCCAATGCTTCTAATCAATGGGCTTTACTTAAAGAAATATTATAAATCATGTTTGAAAATAATTATCATCAATGAAAATTCCATTTTGAATTCAATCTCTTCCATGTTGAAAGTATTCTTGTTTGAATTCCTCCACGATGTGTTTAATGTAGGTGTAAAGAACTCGAGCATCCTATACTTCATCGATGCAACACAAACACTAACTACACATAAACATATAAAATAAATACATATCTTTTGTCTCGTCTACTCTAAGTTGAGATAACGCCCCAATGCACTCACTCAAGAAGCTAGGTTAGTCGACTTACCATGCTAGTGTGTCACTCCAGTGGTCTTCTTGCTTTGGAAGATGTAAGTCTTCTATGCCTTCCTTTCTTAATTTGGTCATTGCCCACTGATGAGCACCTTATTAGTTTTGTAGGCCTTACTACGTGGCCAGTAAGCTAACTCATGTTGGCTTCATTTATGAGGATGTGATTCTTCTATGCTTTCTTCTTAGATTAGCCTTCATGCGCTGATTGGTTCGAGTATATTTGAGGTTTATGATAAGTCTCCTAGGGTTCCTTCCCTCTTGACTACTTCAAGTCTAGTCCGCCTTCCTCGTGGAAAGTCTCTGATGACTTTATCTCAAATAGTCAATGGAAAGTCTTTGAGGTTTAGGATTAAGTCATTCTTTAGATCTACTCCTAATGACATCTTCATTCAAGGTTTAGGGTTTATTTAGGGTTTAGGGTTTAGGGTTAGTTTAGGGTTTAGCATTTAGGGTTAGTTTAGGGTTTAGGGTTTAAGGTTTAGAGTTTGGGATTTAGTGTTTAGGGTTTAAGGTTGTATGTTTTAGGGTTTAGGGTTTAGGGTTTATGGTTTAGGGTTTACGGTTTAGGGTTTAAGGTTTAGGGTTTTGTGGGTTTAGGGTTTAGTTTAGGTTTAGAGTTTTTGTGGGTTTAGGGCTTTATGGTTTAGATTTGGGGTTTGGGTTTAAGGTTTTTTAATAGAGAACAAATTCGATTCAATGTTTCTTCTTTTGATTTCATCAACCAAGTATCCCCCCAAGTTTTCTAAGACATAAGCAATGACATAAATAAAAAATGAGCACCCATAGAGAAAATCAAAATCTTAGATAAGTAGAATTATCTCTTATCAGAAAATAATTCCATAAGTAGTGATCGATACCATTCTTTAGTTTATTTCTCATCAGAACCACCCCCACCTCTCGAGTAGTGGGATCTTCCATCATATCCCTGATCTCTCCCTCTGCCACCACCATGGGTGTAACCTCCTTCACTCTTCCCGCCTCCATAACCACCACAGCTCTGACCACCACCTCCATATCCACAAGCACCTCCAGATCACCCACCACCACTACGATAATCGCAGCCTCTGCCTTTACCTCCACCTCCAGATCTAGACTGAGCCTAGTTGACGGTGATGTTCCTGCCATCAAGGTTCTACCCATTCTAAAGGTTTACAATTAGTTTAGGGTTTATAGTTAAGGGTTAGTTTAGGGTTTGTTTAGGTTGTGGGTTGTAGGTTTTCTGTTTTAGGTTTTAGGGTTTAAGGTTTTAGGATTTAGGGTTTAGGTTTAAGGTTTTATGGTTTAGTTTAGGTTTGTGGTTTAGTGGGTTTTAGGTTTGTAGTGGTTTAGATTTAAGGTTTGTGGCCTAGGGCCTAGGGCCTGCATATCAGGGTTAGGTTTAGGATTTAGGTTGCAGGCTAGGGCTCAGGCCTATGACTAGCCTAGTTTAGTGTGGTCAGAGAGGTTTTAAAGAAAAGCAAATCAGGTTTAGTTTAACCTAGTTTATCTTTTATTATTATGTTATCTTATTTTTTATTTTTAGATTAATTTTATTTATTTTGTTAGTTTATTTATCTTAGGTTTATTTATTTTAACATAGTTTTAGTTTATCTTTTAGGTTATTTTTTTATTTTAGTTGAGTTTATTTTATCTCTTTTAGGTTTTAGGTTTTATTTTATTTTCATTTTTATGTTTAGGTTTTAGGTTTTATTTTATTTTAGGTAGATTTTAGGTTCTATTTTAGGTATTTTTCATTTTATTTTAGTAGTTTAGTTTATTTTTATTTTATTTATTTAGTGTTTAGCTTTTAAGTTTTCTATTTTAGTTTAGGTTTAGGTTTATTTTATTTATTTTATTTTATTTTATTTTTTTTTAGGTAAGTTATTTTAGTTTGGTTTAGGTTTGATTATTTATTATTTTAGTAAGTTTTTTATTTAGTTTTATTTATTTTATTTTGGTTTATCTTATTTTAGTTTTTATTTTATTTAGGTTTTTATTCAGATTTATTTTAGTTTTTGTTTATTTAAGTTTTATTTATTTATTGTATTTATCTTATTATTTTATTTTTTGAGTTTAGGGTTTAATTTAGGTTTTAATTTAATTTAATTTAATTCCATTTATTTTATTTTATTTTTTTATGTTTTTTTATTTTTTTTTATTTTTAGGTTTAGTTTTGATTTTGTGGTTTTAGGTTTATGGTTTTATGGTTATGTTTTAGTTTGTGGCCTATTTTAATGTGGCCTGGCAGAGCCTGGGGCTCAGGTCAAGTGGCCCAGTTATGAAAGGCCTAGTTGCTATCTTGAGGGAGGATCATGGCCCAGATTCCTGGGTTCAGGTCAGCTAGTGTGGCCTGTGACTCCAGCCTGTTGTGAGTAGGAGGCCCAGGGTAGTGGTCCCAGGAGGGCTCAGGTGTTTATGGGCCTACCCAGGGCTCAGGGCCTATGGTTTTGGGGTTGAGGAGTATTTTATGATTTAAAAAAAAGCAAACCCAAGAGTTTAGCTCATTAGTTTACTAGTATTTAGTTATTTATTATTTTAGATATCTTATATTATTTTTATTGGTTATTTTATTTAAGATTTATTTTATATATTCAGTTAGGTTTTATTTTAAATTTATTTTTTAAGCTTTTTTTTTTAGTATTTTATTTTATTTTATTTTTAGGTTTTGGATTTATTTTTTATTTCCTAGTTTAGTATGCCTTTTACATTTAGGTTTTAGGCTTTTATTTTAAACTCTTTTAGTATTATTTTTTTAGTTATATTGTTTATTTTATTTATTTAGATTTAGTATTTATTTTAGCTTAGTTTATTTAAATCAGTTTAGTTTATTTTATTTCTTTATTTAGTTAGGTTATTTTAGTAGGCACAGGTTTATTTTATTTATTTTAGGTTTAGTTTTATTTAGTTTTCTTTATTTTATTTTATCTTATTGCATATTTTATCTTTCCTTCATTTAGTTTTATTCAATTAGGTTTTATTATTTAGATACCATGGTTCTTTATTTATCTTTATCTTAGTTTAGTTTTATTTTATCTTCCATTTTAGGTTAGCTAGCTCAGTCATGCTCAGTTTTAGTTTTGGCTTTAGTTTTATTATATTTTGGTTTTAGTTTATTTTTTTTATTTTTAGGTTTCTAGTTTTTGGTTTAGTTTAAGATTTAGGGTTTAGGGTTTAGGTTAGTGAGGGTCAGGGTTTATTATTTGGGGTTTTTATAGTGGGGTTGTGGTTTGTGGTTTGATTTTAGTTTTGGGTTTAGGTTTTGTGGTTTAGGTTTTTGTGGTTTAGGGTTTAGGGTTTAGGGTTTAGTGCAGGGTTTTATAGTGTAAGATTTAGGGTTTAGGGTTTAAGTTTTGGTATAGGTCTGTTTAGTTTAGGGTTTAGGTTTTGGTTTTAAATAGAGAACAAAAAATTAGATTCAACATTTCTTCTTCAATTCATCAACCAAGTAACACACCAAGTTTTCTAAGACACGTTTAGATGACATAGATAAAAATGGGCATGCATAACAAATCAAAATTCCTTGATAACTAGAACCGCTTTACTATAAAGACACTATTCCATAAGTAGATCATATCGCTTGTTCTTCGCTTCTAGTTCATCGATCCACCCCGACCTCGAGTAGCAGGATCCACCATCATATCCTTGATCTCTCCCTTCGCCACCACCACGGCTGTAACCTCTGTCACTCCTCTAGCCTTAATAACCACCACTGCTCTGACTACCACCTCCATATCCACTAGCACCTCTAGATCCCCCACCACCACTATGATAATCGCTGTCTCTGCCTATGCCTCCATCGCCAGATCTAGACTGAGCCTGGTTGACGGTGATGTTCCTATCGTCAAGGTTCTGCCCATTCTTAGCTAGGTAGTTTATTAGTTTGTGGTTTAGGTTTATTTTTTTTAATCTTCTTTTTTTAGTTGGGGTTGGGGGTTTAGGATAAAGATTAAGGTTTATGATTTGTGGTTTAGGTTAGTGTAGGTTTAAGGTTTAGGGTTTAGGATTTTAGGGTTTATGCTTTAGGTTTAATGTTTAGGATTAGGTTTGGTTTTAAGATTTAGAGTTTGTGGTTTATGGTTTAGGATTTAGGGTTTAGAATTTAAGGTTTAGGATTTTTTTTAAAATTAAGTAAAACCAATAGGTTTAGTTTATTTATTTATTTTTTATTTATTTTAGTTTAATTTATTTTTTATTTAGGTTTATTTTTATTTTTTATTTAGTTTGGTTTATTTATTTTAGGTTTATTTATTTAGTTTAGTTTTATTTTAGTTTTTTTTAGTTTAGGTTTATTTTTAGTTGATTTTATTTTCTTTTATTTATTTAGATAATTATTTTATTTTATGTTTAGGTTTAGGTTTTATAACATTTTTTTTAGTTTACATTTTAGGTTTTATTTTAGGTTTTTTTTTATTTTATTTTTTTAGTTTAGGTATAAATTTATTTTTAGTTCATTTTATTTTATTTAGTCTAGGTTTAGGTTTAAGTTTAGTTTATTTTAGGTTGCTTTAGGTTTTTATTTTATTTCATTTTATTAGTAGTTTAGGTTTATTTTATTTTATTTTGTTTTACTTTACATTTATTTTGGTATAAGTTTTTTTTTAGTTTAGGTTTAAGTTTTATTTTTATTTATTTTAGGTTTAGTTTTATTTTATTTTAATTTTATTTTACATTTAGTTTTAATTTTATTAAGGTTCTTATCCCAGGTTTATTTTATTTTCAATCGTTTATGTTTTTCTTTATTTTATTTTATTTTATTATTATTTTAATTTTTTTTTTTAAGTTTAGGTTTAGGTTTTATTTTATTTTCTTTCATTTTATTGTTTAAGTTTATTTATTTATTTTATTTTAGTTTTTTATTTAGTTTAGTTAAGATTTATAGGTTTTTAAGATTAGGAGTTTAGGGTATAGGGCCTAGGGTTTAGGGTTTAAGGTTTGGCTCACTTTTAGGGTTTAAGTTTCATGGCCTAAGATCTTTCAGGGCCTGGGGGTAGACTTCTGGGCCTAGTATAGGAGCCTTGTGGCTCAGGGTGGGTTTCAGTCAGGCTCAGCTCGGGCCAGGACTCCATGGCTCAGGGCCCAGGGCCCAGGTCAGTAGGGCCTAGGTCAGCCTAGGTCAGGGCTCAGGGCCTAGGATGGCTAGAGTGGCTCAGGTCAGATTAGGGCTATGGCTCAGTTTATAAGGTCAGACACTTAGGGCTCAGTTCAGTTATGGCTCAGGGCTCAGTTGCCTTGATAAGGTTTAGGGTGTTTAGGGTTTAGGTTATTATTTAAAATCAAGCAACCCGACAGTTTTAGTTAATTTAATTATTTTTATATTTAGTCTCATTTATTTTATTTTTTATTTAAACCATTTATTTTATTTAGTTATTTATTTATTTTAGTTTATTTATTTTAGTTTAGGTTTTTAATTTAATTTATTTTAGGTTTATTTAGTTTATGTTTTTTTAGTTTATTATTATTTTTATTTTATTTTAGTTTAGCTTTATTTTAATTTTAGGATATTGTTTAAGTTATTTTATTTTTTTTTAGTTTGCTTTAGGTTTTATTTTAGGATTATTTTAGGTTTTATTTTTTTAGCTTTAGTTTATTTTAAATTAAAGTTTAGGTTTAGGTTTTATTTATTTTGGTTAGTTTATTTTATTTTAGTTTAGGTTTATTTTATTTTTAATTTATGTTTAAGTTTTTTTTATTTTAAATTTTAGGTTTTATTTTTTTATTTATTTTAAGATTTTAGTTTTAGGTTTATTTTGTAGGTTTTAGGTTTTATTTAGTTTTATCTTTTATTTTTTTATTTTACTTTAGTTTTAATTATTAAGGTTTCCTTTAATCTTATTTTATTTTAGTTTAGTTTATATTTTATTTATTTAGTTTATCTTTATCTTATCATGAAGTTTTTTTTTTTTTATATTTATCTTTATCATTATGCGCAGGTTTTATTTATTTTATCTTGGGTATCTAGCCTAGGTTGGTTAGGAGGTTTAGGCCCAGGGTCTGATCAGGGTAGGCCCAGTTTGAGTCAGTGGTCTGTGGGTTTATTTGGCCCATGGGGTTTTGGCCTTGTGGCTCCCATGCTCACGCCTCAGCCACGTGGCTCTTTGTGGCCCAGGGCTCAGGGTCACCTGATCTAGGGCCCAGCCTAGGGCCTAGAGCCCAAAGCCCAGCACTTTGGGCCTGGCCTCAGTGGCCTGGGGTCCCAGAGCCTGAGCCCATCTTGTGGCTAGGGCCCAGTTTTAGGTCAGGGCCCATGAGTCAGGGTTTAGAGCCCATGGCCCAGGGTCTGGGTAGGATCTTAGGCTAGGTCAAGCTTTGTCCAGTCAGGATAGTTGGGGTAGGGTCTTAAAGAAACCACAAACCCATAGGTAGCATATTAATTTTTATTTTAAGTTTTTGTTTATTTTAATCAGGTTTATTTATTTTTTATAGTGGTATTTATCTTAAGTTTATTTATTTTAGTTTAGGTTTTATATTTTATGACATTTTAGGTTTAGGTTTATTTTTTAGATGAGTTTTAATTTTATTTTATTTTTTAGGTTTAGGTTTTCTTTTTTATTTTTAGGTTTAGGTTAAGGTTTTTATTTTATTTTTCTAGGTTCAGGTTTGGGTTTTTATTTTATGTTTATTTTTAGGTTTTATTTTTAATTTTAGGTTTAGGTTTGTTTTTATTTTATTTTATTTACTTTAGGTTTAGATTTAATTTATTTTAGGTTTAGTTTTATGTTTTCCTTATTTTAGTTCAGATATTTTAGTATAAGTTTTAGTCTATTTTATTTTGTTTATTTTATTTTTATTTTAAGTTTAGGTTTTTTTTTAAAGTTAGGGTTTAGGTTTTAATTTTTATTTATTTTTTGGTTTGGTTTTTATTTAGTTTTTCCTTTATTATATTTTAGGTTTATTTTTTTTATTTTACATTTAGTTTTTATTTTAATAAGATTTTTTATTCCTAGATTTTTTAGTTTGGGTTTAGGTTTTTCTTTATTTTATTTTAGTTTAATTTTATTTTTTATTTTATTTTGTTTTATTTTTATGTTTAGGTTTAGGTTTTAGTTTGTTTTTTTATTATTTTTGTTCATTTATTTTATTAAGGTTTAGGTTTTTTATTTATTTTATTTTCAGGTTTTCATTTTGTTTAGATTGGTTTTAGGTTTTGGGGTTTATGGGTTTAGTTTTGTTTTAGTTTATGGTTGGGGTTTTAAATTTAGGGTTTATAGGTTTAGGGTTTAGTTTAGGGTTTAGGTTTAGTTAGTTGGGGTTTAGGGGGGTTAGGGTTTAAGGGTGTGGAGTTTATAGGGTTTTAAGGTTTAGGTTTAGGGTTTAGGGTTTGTTTAGTTTAGAGTGGGTTTAACATTTAGGTTTAGGGGTTAGTAGGGTTTAGTTTAGGGTGGGTTTAGGTTTTTAGGGTTTAGGGTTTAGGGTTTAGGGGTTTAACATTTAGGGTTAGGGTTAGGTTAGGGTTAGGGTTTGGGTTTATGGTTTAGGGTTTATGGTTTTAGGGTTTAGGGTTTTGGTTTATGGTTTTAGTTAAGGGTTTAGGGTTTTAGGGTTTAGGATTTAGCTTAGGTTTTAGGGTTTTAGGTTTAGTTTTATTTTAAAATAAATAAATTTTGGTTTATGTTTATTAAGGTTATTTAGTTTATTTTTTTATTTATTTTAGGTAATTTTTTTCTATTTATTTTTTATTTCGTTTGGTACATTTATTTTAAGTTTATTTATTTTAGTTTAGGTATTTTTTATTTTAGTTTATTTTTTAGGTTTAGATTTAGATTTATGTTTATTTTTTTATTTTTGTTTAATTTTTTTATTTTTGAGGTTTAGGTTTTATTTTTTAATTTTTGGTTTATGTTTAGGTTTTTATTTGATTTTTTTAGGGTTAGGTTTTAGGTTTATTTTTAGGTTTTATTTTTTAGTTTATGTTTAGGTTTATTTTTAATTTATTTAATTTTATTTAGGGTTTAGGTTTAGTTTAAGTTTAGATAATTTTATGTTTAGGTTTAGGTTTTATTTCTTTTAGTTTAGTTTATTTTAGTTTAAGTTTAGGCTTATCTTATATTTTTATTTAGGTTTTTTTTAGTTTACAATTTATGTTTTATTTTTTATTTTTTATAGGTTTGTTGTTTAGTTTTAGGTTTTTATTTAGTTTTTATTTTATTTTATTTTAGGTTTTTTTTATCTTTATTTTAATATTAGTTTTAACTTTATTAAGGATTTCTATTTTAGGTTTATTTTATTTTTTAGTTTAGTTTAGGTTTTTCTTCATTTTCTTCTAGTTTATTTTTATTTTTTTTATTTTGTTTTATATTTAGGTTTAGGTTTAGGTTTAAGTTTGGGTTTTTATGTTATTTTATTTAGGTTTAGGTTTATTTATTTATTTGATTTTTTAGTTTTATTTAGTTTAGGTTTAGGTTTTTAGGTTTTTAGGTTTTAGGGTTTAGGTTTAGGGTTTGGGGTTTGGGTTTTAAGGTTTAGGGTTTTAGGTTTAGGTTTAGAGGTTTAGGAGTTTAGTTTTAAGGTTTAGTGTTTAGCTTTAGTGTTTAGGGCTTTTAGGGTTTAGGGTTTACTGTTTAGGGTTTAGGGTGTAGGGTCTAAGGTTTAGAGTTTAGGGTTAGTGTTTAGGCTTTAGAGAATAAGATTTTTAAGATTTAGGGTTAGCTTATGGTTTAGGGTTAGTTTAGGGTTTAGGGTTTAGCTTTAGGTTTAGCATTTTAGGGTTTAAGGTTTAGGGAGTTAGTTTAGGGAGGGTTTAGGGTAGGGTTTAGGGTTTTAGGTTTAGGTTTATGGTTTAGGGTTTAGGTTTAGGTTTAGGTTTAGGTTTAGTTAGTTTAGGGTAGGGTTTAGGGTTTAGGAATTTTTTTAAATAAAATTAAGTAAACCTATTGGTTTAGGTTTATTTAATTTATTTAGTTAATTTTTTATTTATTTTAGTTTATTTTATTTTTTATTTTTATTTAAGTTTATTGTTTATTTTTATCTAGTTTGGTTTATTTATTTTAGGTTAGGTTTTTTATTTTAATTTATTTTTTACATTTAGGTTTAGCTTTTATTTTTATTTTTATTTTTATTTTAGGTCTAGGTTTTTATTTTATTTTTTAGGTTTAGGTTTTAGGTTTTTATTTTAGGATTATTTTTAGGTTTTATTTTTTATTTTATTTTATTTTATTTTATTTACTTTAGGTTTAGGTTTAGTTTATTTTAGGTTTATTTTTAGGTTTTTATTTTATTTTATTTTAATTTTATTTAGGTCCTTTTTTTAGTTTAGTATAGATTTTATTTTATTTATTTTTTTAGGTTTTTTTAATTTATCTTGTATTTTATTTTAGGTTTATTTTATTTTTGTTTTACGTTTGCTTTTATTTTAATAAATTTTTTTATATCTAGATTTATTTTATTCTTTTAGTTTAGTTTATGTTTTTCTTTATTTAATTTTATTTTATTTTAAGGTTTAAGTTTAGGTTTTAGGTTAGGTTTTTAATTATTTTATTTTTTTTATTTTATTAAGGTTTAGTTTTTATTTTATTTTATTTTTAAGTTTATATTTAGTTTAGATTTTTTTTTAGGTTTAGGGTTTAGTGTTAGGAGTTTAGGGTTTAGGGTTTAGGTTTGATGGTTTAGGGTTTGGGGTTTAGGGTTTAGGTTTAGGGTTTAGGATTTTAGGTTTAAGGTTGTAGGTTTATGGTTTATGGTTTAGGGTTAGTTTTAGGGTTTAGGGTTTAGGGTTTAAGGTTTAGGATTTAGTGTTTAGGGTTTAGGGTTTAGGGCTTAGGGTATTTTTTTTAAAAAAAATTAAATAAGCTTAGGGTACTTTTTTAATTTTAGTTTATTTTATTTTTATTTAGGTTTATTTTTTATTTTTATTTAGTTTGGTAATTTTATTTTAGGTTTATCTATTTTTCTTTAGGTTTTTCATTTTAGTTTAGGTTTATATTTATTTTTTAGTTTAGTTTTATTTCTATTTTAACTTTTAAGTTTAGGTTTTATTTTTTTAATTTTAGGTTTACATTTAGGTTTTTATTTGATTTTTTTAGGTTTAGGCTTTTGGTTTTTATTTTAGGTTTATTTTTTGGTTTTATTTTTAGTTTAGGTTTAGATTTATTTTTAATTTATTTTATTTTATTTAGGTTTTAGGTTTAGGTTTAGTTTATTTTACATTTAGGTTTATGTTTTATTTATCTTAGTTTAGTTTATTCTAGTTTAAGTTTAGGTTTATTTTATGTTTATTTTAGGTTTATATTTTTTTTAGTTGAGGGTTTACATTTTATTTTTATTTATTATTAGGTCTATTTTTTAGGATAAGGTTTTTATTTAATTTTTATTTTATTTTATGTTATGTTTATGTTTTCTTTATTCTAATATTAGTATTAATTTTATTAAGGTTTTTTATTTTTATGTTTATTTTATTTTCTAATTTAGTTTTGGTTTTTCTTTATTTATTTTAGTTTATTTTATTTTATATTTAAGTTTAGGTTTAAGTGTTAGTTTGGGTTTTTATTTTACTTTATTTTGGTTTAGGTTTTTATAATTATTTTATTTTTAGGTTTTAATTAGTTTAGGTTTAGGTTTTTAGGTTTTTAGGTTTTTAGGGTTTAGGGTTTAGGGTTTAAGGTTTAGGGTTTAGGGTTTTATGGTTTAGAGTTTTAGGCTTTATTTTATTTAGTTCTATGTTTTCCTTATTTTAGTTCAGATATTTTAGTATAAGTTTTAGTCTATTTTATTTTGTTTATTTTATTTTTATTTTAGGTTTAGGTTTTTTTTTTAAGTTTAGGGTTTAGATTTTAATTTTTATTTATTTTTAGGTTTGGTTTTATTTAGTTTTTCTTTTATTATATTTTAGGTTTATTTTTTAGGGTTTATGATTTAGGTTTAGTTTTAGGGTTTAGGGTTTAGGATTTAGGGTTTTTTTAAAAAAAAATTAAGTAAATTTGTAGGTTTAGGTTAATTTAGTTTATTTTTTTATTTATTTATGTCTATTTTATTATTTTTTATTTTTTAAGATTTAATTTATATTTTTATTTAGGTTAGTTTATTTATTTTAGGTTTATTTATTTTAATATATTTTTTTTTATAGTAGTTTATCTTTTAGGTTTATTTTTATTTTTTAGTTGAGTTTTATTTTTATTCTATTTTTTAGGTTTAGGTTTTATTTTTTATTTTTCATTTTTATGTTTAGGTTTAGGTTTTTATTTTATTTTTTTAGGTTTAGATTTTAGGTTTCTATTTTAAGTTTATTTTTCATTTTTATTTTTTATTTTAGGTTTAGGTTTATTTTTATTTTATTTTATTTAGTTTAGTTTAGGTTTAGGTTTAAGTTTTTCTTATTTTAGTTTAGGTTTAGGTTTATTTTATTTTATTTTATTTATTTTTATTTTAGGTCTAAGTTATTTTTAGTTTAGGGTTTAGGTTTGATTATTTATTTATTATTTAGGTTTAAGTTTTTATTTAGTTTTTATTTTATTTTATTTTTGGTTTATTTTATTTTTAGTTTTTATTTTATTTAGGTTTTTTATTCTTAGATTTATTTTAGTTTTTAGTTTAGTTTAAGTTTTTATTTATTTTATTGTAGTTTATTTTATTTTATTTTATTTTGTTTTTAGGTTTAGGTTTAGTGTTTAATTTAGGTTTTAATTTTATTTTATTTTATTTTATTTCTCTTTAGGTTTTTTTTTATTTATTTATTTTTAGGTTTTTTTTATTTTTTTTTTTTTTAGGTTTTATGGTTTATGGTTTAGGGTTTAGGGTTTAGGGTTTAATGTTTTTGGGGTTTTAAGTTTTAGAGTTTGGGGTTTAGGGTTAGGGATTAAGGTTTAGGGCTTATGGTTTAGTGTTTAGGCTTTAAGGTTTAGGGTTTTGAGGGTTTAGGGATTATGGTTTAGGGTTTAGGGTTTAGGATTTAGGCTTTAGGGTTTTAGGGTTTAGAGTTTAGGTTTTAGGGTTTAGGGTTTTTAGAGTTTAGGGTTTAGGGTTCAGGTTTTAGGGTTTAGGTTTGGGGTTTAGGGTTTAGGGTTTAGGGTTTATGGTTTAGGGTTTTTGAGGTTTAGGGTTTATGATTTTTTTAAAAAAATTAAGTAAATCAGTAGGTTTAGGTTTATTTAGATTACTTAGTTTATTTAGTTAATTTTTTTTTATTTTAGTATATTTTATTTTATTTATTTTTATTTTGGTTTATTTTTATTTTTTAGTTTATTTTTTTAGGCTTATTTATTTCAGTTTGTTTTATTTATTTTTAGTTTTAATTTTAAGTTTTTTTAGTTTTGTTTTATTTTTTTTTTATTTTTAAGGTTTAGGTTTTATTTTTTGTTCTTAGGTTTAGGTTTAGTGCTTTTTTTTTTACATTTTTTTTAGGCTTTTATTTTAAACTTTTTTTAGGTATTATTTTTTAGTTTTAGTTTAGGTTTATTGTTAGTTTATTTTATTTTATTTAGGATTTAGGTTTATTTATTAGTTTATTTTAGATTAGGTTTATTTTATTTTTATTTTAGGTTTAGGTTATTTTTTTAGGGTTTTAGGTTTTATTTTTATTTATTTTTAGGTTTAGGTTTTTATTTAGTTTTTATTTTATTTTTTTTTATTTTAGGTATATTTTATTTTTCTTTTATTTAGTTTTTATTTCAATTAGGTTTTTTTATTTTTAGTTTACTTTAGGTTTTTATTTATTTTATTTTAGTTTAGTTTTTATTTTATTTTCTATTTAGGTTTAGGTTTAGGTTTAGGTTTAGGTTTATGTTTAGGTTTAGGCTTTAGTTTAGGCTTTTATTATATTTTGGTTTTAGTTTCTTCATTTTTTTTATTTTTAGGTTTCTAGGTTTTTAGCGTTTAGGGTTTAAGATTTAGGGTTTAAGGTTTAGGGTTAGTTGAGGGTTTAGGGTTTAGGGCTTAGGGTTTATTGTTTGGGGTTTAGGGTTGAGGGTTTAGGGTTTAGGGTTTATGGTTTAGAGTTTAGTTTTTGGGTTTAGGTTTTAGGGTTTAAGGTTTTAGGGTTTAGGGTTTAGGGTTTAGGGTTTAGGGTGTAGGGTTTTATAGTTTAAGATTTAGGGTTTAGGGTTTAAGTTTTAGGTATAGGGTTCAAGTTTTAGTTTAGGGTTTAGGGTTTTTGGTTTTTTTAAATAGAGAACAAAATCAGATTCAACATTTCTTCTTTTCGAATTCATCAACCAAGTAACACACCAAGTTTTCTAAGACACAAGCGATGACATAGATAAAAAATGAGCATGCATAGAGCAAATCAAAATTCCTTGATAACTAGAACCGTCTTTACTATAAAGACACTATTCCATAAGTAGCAGATCATATCATTCGTTCTTCAGTTCTCTAATTTCGATCAGATCCGCCCCGACCTCTCGAGTAGCAGGATCCACCATCATATCCTTGATCTCTCCCTTCGCCACCACCACACCAGTAACCTCGCTCCTCTTGCCCAATAACCACCAGCTCACTACCTCCATATCCACTAGCACCTCTAGATCCCCACCACCACTACGAATCTACCTATGCCTCCATGGATCTAAGGTGTGATATTCTGTCGTCAAGGTTCTGCCCATTCTTAGGGGCTAGTTTAGGTTTATTAGGTTTTAGGGTTTAGGTTTATTTTTTAATTTCTTTAGCTACTTTAGGTTTAGGTTAGGGTTTGGGGTTTAGGGATAAAGATTAAGGTTTATGATTTAGGGTTTAGGATTTAGGGTGTAGGGTTTAAGGTTTAGGGTTTAGGATTTTAGGGTTTATGCTTTTAGGGTTTAATGTTTAGGATTAGGGTTTAGGGTTTTTTAAGATTTAGAGTTTAGGGTTTTTTAGGATTTAGGGTTTAGGGTTTAGGGATTTTTTTTTAAATTAAGTAAACCAATAGGTTTAGGTTTATTTAGTTTATTTTTTATTTATTTTAGTTTATTTTATTTTTTTATTTAGGTTTATTTTTTATTTTTATCTAGTTTGGTTTATTTATTTTAAGTTTATTTATTTTAGTTTAGGTTTTTTATTTTAGTTTACTTTTTAGGTTTAGGTTTAGGTTTATTTTTTAGTTGATTTTTATTTTTATTTATTTATTAAGATAAGGTTTTATTTTTTATTTTTATGTTTAGGTTTAGGGTTTTATAATATTTTTTAGGTTTACATTTTAGGGTTTTATTTTAGGTTTAATTTTACATTTTATTTTTTAGTTTAGGTATAAGTTAATTTTTAGTTCATTTTATTTTATTTAGTCTAGGTTTAGGTTTAAGTTTAGTTTATTTTAGGTTTAGGTTTAGGTTTCATTTATTTTATTTTAGTTTATTATACTTTAGGTTTAGGTTTATTTTATTTTTATTTTGTTTACTTTATATTTTTTTTTGGTATAAGTTGTTTTTTAGTTTAGGGTTTAAGTTTTATTTTTTATTTATTTTTAGGTTTAGTTTTAAGTTTATTTTATTTTATTTTACATTTAGTTTTAATTTTATTAAGGTTTCTTATTCATAGGTTTATTTTATTTTTCAATTTAGTTTATGTTTTCTTTATTTTATTTTAGTTTATTATTATTTTTAATTTTTTTTACTCTTAGGTTTAGGTTTAGGTTTTTATTTTATTTTCTTTTTCATTTTATTAAGTTTTAAGTTTATTTATTTATTTTAATTTTAGGTTTTATTTAGTTCAGGTTAAGATTTATAGGTTTTAAGATTTAGGGTTTAGGGTTTAGAGCTTAGGGTTTAAGGAGTCTGGTTTTAGGGTTTAGAGTTTTATGGTTTAAGATTTAGGTTTAGGGTTTGGGGTTTAGACTTTAAGGTTTAGTATTTAGGCTTTAGGCTTTAGGGTTCAGGGTTTAGGGTTTAAGTTAAGTTTAGGATTTATGATTTAGGGTTTGGGTTTAGGGTGGTTTTAGGTTTAGGGCTTTAGAGGGTTTAGGTTTAGGATTAGG
Organism: Cymbidium sinense; assembly: GCA_021442155.1. Lineage (NCBI taxonomy): Eukaryota > Viridiplantae > Streptophyta > Magnoliopsida > Asparagales > Orchidaceae > Cymbidium > Cymbidium sinense. The sequence goes on along the minus strand of CM038214.1, from coordinate 67,715,342 downwards.
GTTTAGGGTTAAGGTGGAAGTTTAGGGTTTAGGGTTTAGGGTTTATGGTATAATGTTGTAGGTTTAGCATTTAGGGTTTAGGGTTAGTTTTACAATTTAGGGTTTAGGGTTTAATGTTTAGGATTTCAGGTTTAGGGTTTAATGTTTAGGGTTTAGGTTATTATTTAAAAAAATTAAGTAAATCGATAAGTTTAAGTTAATTTAATTTATTTTTATTTATTTTAGTTCATTTTATTTGTTTTATTTTATTTAAATCTATTTTTATTTTTATTTAGTTCTATTTACTTATTTTAGGTTTATTTATTTTAGTTTAGTTTTTATTTTAATTTATTTTTTAGGTTTTGGTTTAGGTTTATGTTTATTTTTTAGTTTATTATTATTTTTATTTTATTTTTTAAGTTTAGGCTTTATTTTTTATTTTAGGATTTTGTTTAGGTTTTATTTTATTTTTTTAGGTTTAGGCTTTAGGTTTTTATTTTAGGTTTATTTTTAGGTTTTTTTTTATTTTAGGTTTAGGTTTATTTTAAATTAAAGTTTAGGTTTAGGTTTTATTTATTTTTGGTTAGTTTATTTTAGTTTAGGTTTAGGTTTATTTTATTTTTAATTTATGTTTAAGTTTTTTTTTAGTTTAAAATTTAGGTTTTATTTTTTATTTATTTTAAGATTTTAGTTTTAGGTTTATTTTGTAGGTTTAGGTTTTTATTTAGTTTTTTTATTTGAGGTTTATTTTATTTTTATTTTACTTTTAGTTTTAATTTTATTAAGGTTTTTAATTCTTTGATTTATTTTGTTTTTTAGTTTAGTTTATATTTTTCTTTATTTTATTTCAGTTTATTTTTATTTTTTATTTATTTTTATGTTTAGGTTTTAGTCCAGGTTTTATTTTATTTTATTTTTATGTTATTTATGTGTAGGTTTTATTTATTTATTTTATTTAGTTTAAGTTTTAGGTTTAGGGTTTAGGGTTTAGGGTCAGTTAGAGTTTAAGAGTTAGGGATTTAGGTTTAGGTTTAGGGTTTTGGGGTGGTTTAGGTTTAGTTTTGCATGGGGTTGTGGAGGTTTAGGTTAGGTGGTTTAGGTTTAGGTTTAAAGTTTAAGTTTATAGTTTAGGTGGTGGAGTTTGGGTTTAGAGTTTAGTTTAGTTGTGGTTTAGTGCACAGGGTTTAGGGTTTAGGAGTGGGTTAAGTGGTTTAGGTGGAGGATTTTAGTTTAGGGTTGTAAGTTTTCCAGATTTGATAGTTAGGGTTTAGGGTTTAGGTAAAATTAAGAATTAGAGCAGGTATATTTATTTAATTTTTTATTTTAGTTTATTTTTATTTATTTTAATTAAGTTTATTTTTTTATTTATTTAGTTTATTTATTATAAGTTTATTTAGTTTAGGTTTTTTATTTTCACATTTAGGTCATTTAGGTTTATTTTTAGATAAGTTTTAATTTTATTTTATTTTTTTTAGGTTTAGGTTTTCTTTTATTTTAGGTTTATTAAGGTTTTATTTTATTTTCTAGGTTGGGTTTTTTTTTTATTTTATGATTATTTTAGGTTTTATTTTTTATTTTAGGTTTAGGTTTATTTTATTTTATTTTATTTTATTTTATTTACTTTAGGTTTAGATTTAATTTATTTTAGGTTTAGTTTTATGTTTTCCTTATTTTAGTTATATTTTAGTATAAGTTTTAGTCTAGTTTATTTTGTTCATTTTATTTTTATTTTAGGTTTAGGTTTTTTTTTAAGTTTAGGGTTTAGATTTAATTTTTATTTATTTTTAGGTTTGATTTATATTTAGTTTTTCTTTTATTATATTTTAGGTTTATTTTTTTTATTTTACATTTAGTTTTTATTTTAATAAGATTTTTGATTCCTAGATTTATTTTATTTTTTTTAGTTTAAGTTTAGGTTTTTCTTTATTTTTTTTAGTTTTATTTTATTTTTTATTTTATTTTGTTTTATTTTTAAGTTTAGGTTTAGGTTTTAGTTTATTTTTTTATTCTATTTTGAAGGTTTAGGTTTTATTTATTTTAGGTTTTCATTTAGTTTAAATAGGTTTTTAGGTTTTTAGGGTTTATGGTTTAGGGTTTCAGGTTTAGGTTTTATTGTTTAGGGCTTTAAATTTTAGGCTTTAGTAGGGTTTAGGGGTTTAGGTTTAGTGTGAGGGTTTAGGGTTATTAGTTAGCTTAGGGTTTTAAAAGGGTAGGGTTGTTAGTTAGGAGGGTTAGGGTTTAGGTTTAGGGTTTAGGTTTGGGTTTAGGGTTTAGGTTTAGGTGGTTTAGGGTTTAGGAGTTTAGGGTTTAACTTAGGGTTGGTCCAGGGTCAGGGTTTAGTGTTATTTTAAGGTTTATTTAACATTTAGGGTTTATTTGTAGTTTAGGTTTGGTTTAGGGTTTAGGTTAGGTTTAGGGAGGTTTAGGATTTAGGGTTTGGTGTTTAAGGTTTAGTTTTTTTTAGGGGTTTGGGGTTTATGGTTTTAAATTAGGTTTAGGTTTAGGGTAGGAGCAGGTTTTTAGTTTAGGGCTTAGGGTTTCTTTTTTTAAAAAAATAAACAGTTTATAGGTTATTTAGTTTATTATTTTTTTTATTTATTTAGGTAATTTTTTTATTTATTTTTTATCATTTTACATTTATTTTAAGTTTATTTATTTTAGTTTAGGTATTTTATTTATTTTTAGGTTTATGTTTAGATTTATGTTTATTTTAATTTTTATTTAATTTATTTTGAGGTTTAGGTTTTATTTTTAATTTTATGTTTAGGTTTTATTTGATTTTTTTAGGGTTAGGTTTTAGGTTTTATTTTAAGTTTATTTTAGGTTTTATTTTTTATATGTAGTTTATTTTTAATTTATTTTATTTTATTTAGGTTTAGTTTAAGTTTAGTTTATTTTAGGTTTAGGTAGGTTATTTCTTTTTTAGTTTAGTTTATTTTAGTTTAAGTTTAGGTTTATCTTATTTTTATTTTTAGTTTAGGTTTTTTTTTAGTTTTGATTTATGTTTATTTTTATTTTTATAGGTTTTTTTCATTTTAGGTTTTATTTAGTTTTATTTTATTTAGTTTAGGTTTAGGTTTTAGGTTTTAGGGTTCTCAGATAGTAGGGTTTTAAGTTAGGATTTAGGGTTTAGGGTGGTAGGTGAGTTTAGGGTTTAGTGGTCATGTCAGCTGGGGGTGTGGTTTAGTGGTTTAGGGTTTATTAGGGTTTAGGTTTAGGGTTTAGAAAGTTTAGCATTTTAGGGTTTAGTGGTTTAGGGTTAGAGCTGGGTTTAGTGGAGTTTAGGGCAGGTTTAGGGTTTAGTGGAGTGGTTTAGGTTAGGGTTAAGGTTTAGGGTTTATGGTTTAGGGTTTTGAGTTTAGGATTTTTTAGGGTTTAGGGTTGTAAGTTTTTGGTCTAAGGTTTAGGGATAGTTTTAGGGTTTAAGGTTTAGGGTTTTAAAAAGAAATTAAGTAAACTTGTAGGCTTAGGTTTACTTAGTATATTTAATTTAATTTTTTTTATTTTAATTTATTTTAGTTTTTATTTTTAATTAGGTTTATTTTTATTTTTATTTAGTTTGGTTTATTTATTTTAAGTTTATTTATTTTAGTTTAGGTTTTATATTTTAGTTTATTTTTGACATTTAGGTTTAGGTTTAGGTTTATTTTTTAGATGAGTTTTAATTTTATTTTATTTTTTAGGTTTAGGTTTTCTTTTTTATTTTTAGGTTTAGGTTAAGGTTTTTATTTTATTTTTCTAAGTTCAAGTTTTGGTTTTTATTTTATGTTTATTTTTAGGTTTTATTTTTTATTTTAGGTTTAGGTTTGTTTTTATTTTATTTTATTTTATTTACTTTAGGTTTATATTTAATTTATTTTAGGTTTAGTTTTATGTTTGCCTTATTTTAGTTCAAATATTTTAGTATAAGTTTTAGTCTATTTTATTTTGTTTATTTTATTTTATTTTAGGTTTAGGTTTTTTTTTCTGTTGTAGGTTTAGATTTTAATTTTTATTTATTTTTAGGTTTATTTTATTTAGTTTTCTTTATTATATTTTAGGTTTATTTTTTTTTAATTTTACATTTAGTTTTTATTTTAATAAAAATTTTTATTCCTTGATTTATTTTATTTTTTTAGTTTAGGTTTAGGATTTTCTTTATTTTATTTTAGTTTAATTTTATTTTTATTTTATTTTATTTTATTTTTAAGTTTAGGTTTAGGTTTCAGTTTATTTTTTTTATTATTTTTGTTCTTTTATTTGTTGTTGTTTAGGTTTTTTATTTATTTTATTTTTTAGGTTTTCATTTAGTTTAGATAGGTTTTAGGATTTTAGGGTTTATGGTTGTGGCTATTTTTAGGTTTATGGTTTAGGGTTTCATGGTTTTTATTTTAAATTTAAGGCGTAGGGTTGAGGGTGGCCTGGGTTTGTGGTTTCAGGGTTTAGGGTGGGTTTAAAACTAGGTTTAGTTGTACTAGGGTTTAGTGGCCTTAGGGTTTAGGGCCTTTGTGAGGGCTTAACGCTCAGGGCTCATGGTCCAGTTTCTCAGTGTCAGTGGGTTGGATTTAACACTCAGGGTCCATTCAGTACTCAGCCTCTGTTTAGAGTTTGTGGGTGGTTCATGCCCACTTTAGGGTTTAGGGTCTTGGAGGTAAAGTGTTCAGGCTTAGTCAGTGGTCTGGCGCCTGTTCTAGGGATGGTCTTTGTGGCCTTATTTGGGTCATTTAGGGCTCAGGGTAGGATCAGCCCAGTCTTTGGTAGTGGCCTGTGGTTTTTCAAAAAAATAAAATGTTTTTATGATTATTTTATTATTTTTTTTATTTATTTTAGTAATTTTTCATTTTATTTTAATTTTGTTTGGTATTTATTTTAAGTTTATTTATTTTCATTTTAGGTATTTTTATCTTTAGTTTATTTAAGTTTAGATTTATTTTTTTTGAGGTTTAGGTTTATTTTTTAATTTTTTGGTTTATGTTTAGGTTTTATTTGATTTTTTAGGTTTTAGGTTTTATTTTAAGTTTATTTTAGGTTTTATTTTTAGTTTACGTTTAGGTTTATTTTAATTTATTTTATTTTATTTAGGGTTTAGGTTTAGTTTAAGTTTAGTTTATTTTAGGATTAGGTTAAGGTTTTATTTCTTTTAGTTTAGTTTATTTTAATTTAAGTTTAGGTTTATCTTATTTTTATTTTTAGTTTAGGTTTTTTTTAGTTTACGATTTATGTTTTATTTTTATTTTTATAGGTTTATTTTAGTTTAGTTTTATTTAGTTTTATTTTATTTAGTTTAGTTTAGGTTTAAGTAGGGTTTAGGTTTCTGATTAGGGTTTGTGGCTCAGTTTCTTTTAAGAGTCAGGATTTGGGGTTTTAGTTTAGGATTTATAGGTTGGTTTTAAGGGTTTAGGGTTTAGAGTGGTCTGTGGCCTGGGGCCCAGTGGTTTTGTATTTAGTTTTAGGGTTTAGAGTTTAAGTCAAAGATTTGGTCAGTGGCCCAGGGTCAGTAGGGCCTGGGTTAGAGTTTAGGAGGGCCCAGGGTCAGTTTATGGTGTTCAGTGGTTGGAGGGCCAGGGTTAAGGCCCAGGGATGGTTGTGGTTGGTGGGATCTTATTATGTAAGTTGGTCGCCCAGTGATTGGTTTAGGGTTTATGGTTTTAAAAGAAATTAAGAACCCATGTGCTCAGCTCAATTTAGATTTAATAATTTTTTTATTTTAATATTTAGTTTTATTTTAATTAGGTTTATTTTTATTTTATTTAGGTTTATTTATTTTAAGTTATTTATTTTAGTTTAGGTTTATATTTTAGTTTATTTTTGACATTTAGGTTTAGGTTTAGGTTTATTTTTTAGATGAGTTTTAATTTTATTTTATTTTTAGGTTTAGGTTTTCTTTTTTATTTTAGGTTTAGGTTAAGGTTTTATTTTATTATTCTGTGGTTCAGTTTTGGTTTTATTTTGTTTATTTTTAGGTTTTATTTTTTATTTTAGGTTTAGGTTTGTTTTTATTTTTTTTAATTTATTTACTTTAGGTTTATATTTAATTTATTTTAGGTTTAGTTTTATGTTTGCCTTATTTTAGTTCAAATATTTTAGTATAAGTTTTAGTCTATTTTATTTTGTTTATTTTATTTTTATTTTAGGTTTAGGTTTTTTTTTTGGTTTAGGGTTTAGATTTTAATTTTTATTTATTTTTAGGTTTGGTTTTTATTTAGTTTTTCTTTTATTATATTTTAGGTTTATTTTTTTTATTTTACATTTAGTTTTTATTTTAATAAAAATTTTTATTCCTTGATTTATTTTATTTTTTAGTTTAGGTTTAGGTTTTTCTTTATTTTATTTTAGTTTAATTTTATTTTTATTTTATTTTATTTTATTTTTAGGTTTAGGTTTAGGTTTTAGTTTATTTTTTTATTATTTATTCTTTTATTTTATTAAGGTTTAGGTTTTTTTATTTATTTTATTTTTAGGTTTTCATTTAGTTTAGGTTTAGGTTTTTAGGTTTTAGGGTTTATGGTTTAGGGTTTCAGGTTTAGGGTTTAGGGTTTAGGGTTTCATGGTTTAGGGTTTTAAAGTTTAGGCTTTAGGGTAAGGGTTTAGGGTTTAGGGTTTAGGGTTTAGGGTTTAGGGTTTAGTGTTTAGGCTTTAGGGTTTAGGGTTATTAGGGTTTAGGGCTCGGGTTTTAAAATTTAGGGTTTAGGGTTGTTAGGGTTTAGGGCTTAGGGTTTAGGGTTTAGTGTTTAGGCTTTAGAGTTTAGGGTTTTTAATGCTTAGGGTTTATGGTCTAGGGTTTAGGGTTAGCTTAGGGTTTAAGGTTAGTTTAACATTTAGGGTTTAGCATTTAGGGTTTAGGCTTTAGTGTTTAGGGTTTTTAGGGTTTAGGGTTAAGGTCAGTTTAGGGTTTAGGGTTTAACGTTTAGGGTTAGGGTTAGGTTTTAGGGTTTAGGGTTTGGTGTTTAGGGTTTAGGGTTTATGGTTTTTTAGGGTTTAGGGCTTTGGGTTTATTGTTTTAGGTTTAGGGTTTAGGGTTTAGGGTTTAGGATTTAGCGCTTAGGTTTTAGGGTTTAGGGCTTAGGGTTTTTTTTTTAAAAATTAAATAAGTAGGTTTATGTTTATTAGGTTAGTTTATTTTTATTTATTTTAGTTAATTTTATTTTTATTTATTTTTTATTTCGTTTGGTACATTTATTTTAAGTTTATTTATTTTAGTTTAGGTATTTTTTATTTTAGTTTATTTTTTAGGTTTAGGTTTAGATTTATGTTTATTTTTTTATTTTTGTTTAATTTTTTTTATTTTTGAGGTTTAGGTTTATTTTTTAATTTTTTGGTTTATGTTTAGGTTTTATTTGATTTTTTTAGGGTTAGGTTTTAGGTTTTATTTTAGGTTTATTTTTAGGTTTTATTTTTTAGTTTATGTTTAGGTTTATTTTAAATTTATTTTATTTTATTTAGGGTTTAGGTTTAGTTTAAGTTTAGTTTATTTTAGGTTTAGGTTTAGTTTTTATTTCTTTTAGTTTAGTTTATTTTAGTTTAAGTTTAGGTTTATCTTATTTTTATTTTTTTGGTTTGGTTTTTTTAGTTCTTTATGTTTATGTTTTTTTTTATTTTTTTTAGGTTTGTTTTATAGTTTTATGTTTTTATTTAGTTTTTATTTTATTTTATTTTAGGGTTTTTTTATCTTTATTTTAATATTAGTTTTAATTTCATTAAGGTTTTCTATTTTAGGTTTATTTTATTTTTTAGTTTGGTTTAGGTTTTCTTCATTTTATTTTAGTTTATTTTTATTTTTTTATTTTGTTTTATATTTAGGTTTAGGTTTAGGTTTTAGTTTGGGTTTTTATGTTATTTTATTTAGGTTTAGGTTTATTTATTTATTTTATTTTTTGGTTTTATTTAGTTTAGGTTTAGGTTTTTAGGTTTTTAGGGTTTAGGGTTTAGGGTTTAGGGTTTGGGGTTTGGGTTTTAATGTTTAGGGTTTTAGGGTTTAGGTTTTAAGGTTAGGGTTTAGGGTTTAGTTTTTAAGGTTTAGTGTTTAGGCTTTAGTGTTTAGGGCTTTTAGGGTTTAGGGTTTACTGTTTAGGTTTAGGGTTTAGGGTTTAAGGTTTAGAGTTTAGGGTTTAGTGTTTAGGCTTTAGGGAATAAGATTTTTAGGATTTAGAGTTAGCTTAAGGTTTAGGGTTAGTTTAGGGTTTAGGGTTTAAGCATTTGGGTTTAGCGTATTTAGGGTTTTGGGTTTAAGGTTAAGGGTTAGTTTAGGGCTCAGGGTTTAGGGTTTAGGGTTTTAGGGTTTTAGGTATGGTTAGGGTTTAGGGTTTATGGTTTAGGGTTTAGGGATGTAGGTTTAAGTTCTAGGGTTTAGGGTTAGTTTTAGGGTTTAGGGTTTAGGAATTTTTTAAATAAAATTAAGTAAACCTAGTAGGTTTAGGTTTATTTAATTTATTTAGTTAATTTTTTATTTATTTTAGTTTATTTTATTTTTTATTTTATTTAGGTTTATTATTTATTTTTATCTAGTTTGGTTTATTATTTTAACTTAGGTTTTTTATTTTAATTTATTTTTTTACATTTAGGTTTAGCTTTTATTTTTATTTTTTATTTTAGGTTTAGGTTTAGGTTTTATTTTATTTTAGGTTTAGGTTTAGGTTTTATTTTAGGATTATTTTTAGGTTTATTTTTAATTTTATTTTATTTTATTTTATTTAGGTTTAAGTTTAGTTTATTTTAGGTTTATGTTTAGGTTTTATTTATTTTAGTTTTTTTATTTTATTTTAATTTTAGGTTTTGGTCCTTTTTTTAGTTTAGAGTATATATTTTAGTTTTTATTTATTTTTAGGTTTATTTTTTAGGTTTAGGTTATTTTTAAATTTATCTTGTATTTTATTTTAGGTTTATTTTATTTTTATTTTACGTTTACTTTTATTTTAATAATTTTTTATTTCTAGATTTATTTTATTCTTTTAGTTTAGTTTATGTTTTTCTTTATTTTATTTTATTTTATTTTTAGGTTTAGGTTTAGGTTTTAGGTTAGGTTTTTACTTATTTTATTTTTTATTTAATTAAGGTTTAGTTTATTTATTTATTTTTTTTTAAGTTTATATTTAGTTTAGATTTTTGTTTTTAGGTTTAGGGTTTAGGGTTTAGGGTTTAGGGTTAGTGTTAGGGTTTAGGATTTAGGGTTTAGGGTTAGTGTTAGGGTTTTAGGGTTTAGGGTTTATGGTTTAGGGTTTGTGGTTTAGGGTTTAGGGTTTAAGGTTTTTTAGGATTTTAGGTTTAGGTTTAGGTTTATGGTTTAGGTTTAGGGTTTAGTTTTAGGGTTTAGGGTTTAGGTTTAAGTTTATTAGGGTTTAGGGTTTAGGGTTTAGGGCTTAGGGTATTTTTTTTAAAAAAAATTAAATAAGCTGAAAGGTTTAGGTTTATTTAGCTTATTTAGTTTACTTTTTTAATTTTAGTTTATTTTATTTTTAATTAGTTTGGTACTTTTATTTTAGGTTTATCTATTTTTCTTTAGGTTTTTCCTTTTAGTTTAGGTTTATCTTTATTTTTTAGTTTAGTTTTATTTTTATTTTAACTTTTAGGTTTAGGTTTTATTTTTTTAATTTTAGGTTTATGTTTAGGTTTTTATTTGATTTTTTTAGGTTTAGGTTTTGCTTTTATTTTAGGTTTATTTTTAGGTTTTATTTTTTGGTTTAGGTTTAGATTTATTTCTAATTTATTTTATTTTATTTAGGGTTTAGGTTTAGGTTTAGTTTATTTTACATTTAGGTTTAGCTTTTATTTATCTTAGTTTAGTTTATTCTAGTTTAGGTTTAAGTTTATTTTATGTTTATTTTAGGTTTAGATTTTTAGAGTTTATTTAGGTTTAGGGTTTATTTATTTTATTTAGGGTTTATTTAGGTTAGTTTATTTTATTTTATTTTGGGTTTAAGTTTAGGTTCTATTTATTTTAGTTTAGGTTTAGGATTATTTTATTTTTATTTTAGGTTTAGGTTTTTTTTATAAAGTTTAGGGTTTAGGTTTTATTTATTTTTTATTTTTAGGTTTATTATTTTAGTTTAAGTTTTTAATTAGTTCTTACTTTATTTTATTTTAGGTTTAGATTAATTTTATTTTACATTTAGTTTTAATTTTATTAAGGTTTTTATTCTTAGGTTTACTTTATTTTTTTTTTTTTAGTTTTTTAAGTTTTATTATTATTTTAGGTTATTTTTTATTTTATTTATATTTTTTGGTTTAGGTTTAGGTTTATTTTAAGTTTTCATTTTATTTTATTCATGTTTTGTTTTTTTATTTATAGGTTTATTATTTAGTTTAACTTTAGTTTAGGTTTTAGGGTTTAGGTTTAGGGTTTAGGGTTTAGGGTTTTCTGATTATGGTTTAATTTAGGGTTTAGGGTTTAGTGTTTAGGCTTTAGGGTTTAGGGTTTAGTGTTTCTTTAGGGTTTTGTTAATTTTAGGGTTTAGGTTAGTTTAGGGTGTAGGGTTTAGGATTTATTTAGGGTTTAGGGTTTAGGGTTTAGTTTAGGTTTAGGGTTTAGGGTTTTTTTAGGGGGTTTAGGGTTTAGTTTATTTAAGTTTAAGATTTAGGTTTTGGGTTTAGGTTTAGGGTTTAGGGTTTTATTTTTTATTAGGGTTAATTTTAGGGTTTAGGGTTTTTTTTTAAAATTTTAAGTGGTAGGTTTAGTTTATTTAGTTTATTAGTTTAATTTTTATTTTTTTTTTTATTTTATTTAGTTTGGTTTATTTATTTTAGTTTTATTTATTTTAGTTTAGGTTTTTATTTTAGTTTATTTTTTAGGTTTAGTTTTAGGTTTATGTTTCTTTTTTTAGTTTAGTTTTATTTTTATTTTTTTTTAGGTTTGAGTTTTATTTTTTTTATTTTTAGGTTTACATTTAGGTTTTTATTTTATTTTTTTAGGTTTAGTTTTTAGGTTTATATTTTAGGTTTATATTTTAGGTTTATTTTTAGGTTTCACTTTTTAGTTTATTTTATTTTATTTAGGGTTTAGGTTTAGGTTTACATTTAGTTTATTTTAGGTTTAGGTTTAGGTTTAGGTTTTATTTATTTTAGTTTATTTTATTTTCGTTTAGGTTTAGGTTTACTTTATTTTTATTTTAGGTTTTGGTTTTTTTTTTTTAGTTTATGGTTTAGGTTTTATTTTTTATTTATTTTTAGGTTTTATTTTTAGTCTTATTCTTTAGGTTTTGGTTTTAATTAGGTTTTTATTTTATTTTATTTTAGGTTTATATTATTTATATTTTAACTTTAGTATTAATTTTATTAGGGTTTTTTATTTTTAGGTTTATTTTATTTTTTAGTTTAGTTTAGGTTTTTCATTTATTTTAGTTTATTTTATTTTATTTTTTTTAGGCTTAGTTTAGGTTTAGCTTAGGTTTTATTTTATTTTCTTTTTTATTATATATTTAGGTTTAGGTTTTTATTTATTTTATTTTTTAGGTTTTATTTAGTTTAGGTTTAGGTTTTAGGTTTAGGGTTTAGGGTTTAGGATTTAGTTTTAGGTTTATTTATAGAGGTTTAGGGTTTATAGTTTAGGTTTAGGTTTTAGCATTAGTTATGATTTAGGGTTTAGGGTTAGCAAGGTTTAGGGTTAGTTGAGGTTTAAGGTTTAGGGTTTAGGTTTTAGGTTTAGGTTTAAGGTTTAGATTAGGGTTTAGGTTTAGGTTTAGGTTTAGGTTTAGTTTAGAGTTAGGTTAGGTTTAGTTTATGGTTTAGGTTATAGGTTTAGGGTGTAGGTTTTAGGGTTAGTTTTAGGGTTTAGGGTTTAGGTTTTAGGGTTTAAGGTTTAGAGTTTAAAAAAAAATTAAGTAAACATGTAGGTTTAGGTTTATTTAGTTTATTTTTTATTTATTTTTGTTTATTTTATTTATTTTATTTTTATTTAGGTTATTTTTTATTTTTATTTTTATTGGTTTATTTATTTTAGGTTTATTTAGTTTAGTTTAGGTTTAGGTTTATGATTATTTTTTAGTTTAGTTTTCTTTTTATTTTATTTTTTAGGTTGAGGCTTTATTTATTTTTTTAGGTTTAGGTTTTAGGTTTTATTTTAGGTTTATTTTTTGGTTTTATGTTTTAGTTTAGGATTAGGTTTATTTTTAGTTTAGTTTATTTTATTTAATTTAGGGTTTAGGTTTAGTTTATTTTAGGTTTAGGTTTAGGTTTTATTTTTTTAGTTTTGTTTATTTTAGTTTAGGTTTAGGTTTATTTTACTTTCTTTATTTATGGTTTAGGTTTTCTTTTTATTTTAGAGTTTAGGTTTTAGTTTTTATTTATTTTTAGGTTTATTTTTTTAGGTTTAGGTTTTTATTTAGTTTTTATTTTATTTTAGGTTTATTTAATTTTTATTTTAATTTTAGTTTTTATTTTATTTAGGTTTTTTATTTTTAGGTTTATTTTATTTTTTTAGTTTAGTTTAGGTTTTTATTTATTTTTTTTGAGTTTAGTTTTTACTTTTTTTTAATTTTTTTAGTTTTAGGTTTAGGTTTAGGTTAGGTTTAGGTTCTAGTTTATGTTTTATTATATTTAGGTTTAGGTTTATTCATTTATTTTTTTAAGGTTTTATTTAGTTTAGGTTTAGGTTTTTCGGGTTTAGGTTTAGGGCTTAGGGTTTAGGGTTTAGGGCTTAGAATTTACGGTTTAGGGTTTAGGGTTTAGGGTTTGGGGTTTAGGGTTTAGGGTTGTAGGTTTTATGGTTTAGGGTTTAGGGTTTAAGGTTTATGGTTTATGGTTTAGGGTTTTATGGCTTTGAACTTAGGGTTTAGGGTTGAAGGTTTTATCTTTAGGGTTTTTTTTATTTGTTTTAATTTTTAAATTAAGTAGATTCGTAGGTTTAGGTTTATTTAGTTTATTTTTATTTATTTTTGATTATTTTATTTTTTATTTTATTTAGGTTAATTTTTATTTTTATTTAGTTTAGTTAATTTATTTTTAGTTTATTTATTTTAGTTTATTTTTTTAGGTTTAAGTTTAGGTTTAGGTTCAGGTTTATTTTTTAGCTTAGTTTTATTTATTTTAGATCTTAGGTTTAGGTTTAGGTTTATGTTTTTTATTTTATTTTTTTTTGGTTTAGGTTTAGGTTTTCATTTAGGTTTATTTTTTTAGGTATTTTTTAGTTTAGGTTTAGGTTTAATTTTAGCTTATTTTATTTTATCTGGGGTTAGGTTAAGGTTTTGGATTAGTTTATTTTAGGTTTAGGTGTTTTTTTTAGTTTAGGATTTAGGTTCTATTTTTTATTTATTTTTAGGTTTACTTTTAGGATTAGGTTTTCATTTAGTTTTTAGTGTTGTAGGTTTAGGGTTTAAGGTTTTCTTTATTTGGTTTTATTTTTTTTAAATTAAGTAAACCCGTAGGTTTAGGTTTATTTAATTTTTTTTTTTTTTACATTTATTTTTATTTTTATTTAGTTTATTTTATTTATTTTAAGTTTATTTATTTTAGTTTATTTTTTAGGTTTAGGTTTAGATTAAGGTTTAGGTTTATTTTTTAGTTTAGTGTTATTTTTATTTTAGATTTTAGGTTTACGTTTTATTTTTTATTTTTAGGTTTAGGTTTAGGTTTTTTTTTTAGTTTAGCGTTTAGGTTTTATTTTATTTATTTATTTTTAGGTTTAGGTTTTTCTTTGGTTTTTATTTTATTTTATTTTATGTTTATTTTATTTTAATTTTAGGTTTAGTTTTTAATTTATTTATTTTTTTCATTTTTTTTAGTTTAATGTTGGTTTTATTTTATTTTATTTTAGTTTAGTTTTAGTTTTTATTTTATTTTCTTTTTTAGATTTAGGTTTATGTTTAGGTTTTGGTTTATGTTTTAGTTTAGGTTTATATTTTTGTTTATTTTTTTGATATTTTGGTTTAGGTTTATTTATTTATTTTATTTTTAGGTTTTATTAAGTTTAGGTTTAGCTTTTTAGCTTTTTAGTGTTTAGGGTTTAGTGTTTAGGGTTTAGGGTTAGTTGAGGGTTTATGGTTTAGGGTTAGTTGAGGGTTTAGGGTTTAGGTTTATGGGTTTAGGGTTTAGGGTTTAGGGTTTTAGGATGGTTTAGGGTTTAGGGTATTTAGGGTTTTGGGTTTAATATTTTTAGAGTTTAGGGTTTAGAGTTTAGGGTTTAGTGTTGTTAATTTTTTTTAATAAATAATAAATTCAGATTCAATATTTCTTCTTTTTCATTTCATCAACCATGTAACACACCAAGTTTTCTAAGACACAAGTGACATAGATAAAAATGAGCACATATAGCAATTGAAAACCTAAATAACTAGAACCATCTCTTATAAAGACAGTTCCTGGGTGATCGGATTAGTTCTTTATTTCTCGTTCCCATCAGAACCACCCCGACCTCTCGAGTAGCGGGATCCAGCATCATATCCCAGATCTTTCCTTCTGCCATTACCATGGTTGTAACCTCCGTCATTCTTCCGCCCATAACCCTTGCTCACCTCCATATCACACACCTCCGGATCCCCACCAATTGCCTCCACCTTCACCTCCACCTCAGGCGAGCTTACTTGATGGTGATGTTTCTATCATCAAGGTTCTACTAATTCTTAAGGTTTAGGTTTAGGTTTATTTGGGTTTAGGTTTATTTTTTTTTAATTTATTTAGTTACTTTAGGGTTTAGGTTTAGGTGGGGTTTAGGTTTAGGGTTTATGCTTTAAGGTTTAGGGTTAAGCATTGGGGTTGTGGGGTTAGGTTTGGTTTAGGGTTTTTTAAGGTTTAGGGTTCACGGTTTAGGGTTTAAGGTAAAGGATTTAGGGTCAATTTTTATTTTCTTTAAATTAAGTAAATCGTAGGTTTAGGTTTATTTAGTTTATTTAGATTATTTTCTATTTATTTTAGTTTATTTTTTTTTTATTTTTTTTTATTTTTTATTTATTTTAGTATAGGTTTTTTTATTTTGTTTATTTTTTTTACTTTAGGTTTTAAGGTTTATTTTTTAGTTGAGTTTTATTTTTATTTTATTTTTTAAGGTTTAGGTTTTATTTTTTTATTTTTGGTTTAGGTTTTATTTTATTTCTTTAGCTTAAGTTTTAGGTTTTATTTTAGGTTTATTTTAGGTTTTATTTTTTAGTTTAGGTTTAGGTTTATTTTAGTTTATTTTATTTTATTTAGTTTAGGTTTAGGTTTAGGTTTTATATATTTTAGTTTAGTTTATTTTAGTTTAGGTTTAGGTTTATTTTATTTTATTTATTTTATTATTATTTTTTTAGGTTTTTTTTTTAGTTTAGGGTTTAGGTTTTATTTTTTATTTATTTTTATGTTTTATTTTTAGGTTTAGGTTTTTATTTAGTTTTTATTTTATTTTATTTTAGGTTTATTTTAGGTTTATTTTATTTTATTTTACATTAGTTTTTATTTTATTTAGGTTTTTTATTCTTAGGTTTATTTTATTTTATTTAGTTTAGTTTTAATTTATTTTATTTTAGTTTATTCTTATTAGTTTATTTTATTTTATTTTTAGGTTTAAGTTTAGGTTTTAGTTTATGTTTTTATTTTATTTTAGACACGAATCTTTGATGAACTCATTTATCATCAAGTCGAATGCTATGTCGATGATCTCATTGTCAAAAGTAGAGAAAAGGAAGATGTTCTATTTGACTTGAGAGTAGTTTTGAACAGTTAAGATAATTCAACCTCAAAATGAACCATTTGAAGTGTGCATTCGGAGTAGCTTCAGGGAAATTCCTTGGGTTTGTTGTCCGACACCAGGGAATATAAATCGATCCGGAGAAGATCAAGGTGATATTAGAAATGTCACCCCCTAAAAGTTTAACTCAACTCAGATCATTTTGAGGGTGGTTGGCATATCTAAGACTCTTTATATCCAACCTATCGGGAAGATGTCAACCATTCTCAACACTTGTCAAAAAGGATGCTAAGTTTAAGTGGGATGATAAGTTTGAGAATGCGTTCGAAGGCATCAAGCAATACCTGATGATGCCACCGATTCTAGTAGCCCTATTCAAGTGGTCATACTTTACACTACTACATTAGATGACTCCTTGGTGCTTTGTTGACCCAAGCCAATGACGGGAAGGAAAATGCACTCTACTACCTTAACCGTCATCTAATCCCTGCTGAGGCTTATTATCCACCCATTAAGAAGCATTTCCTAGCTTTAATATTTGCACCCCAAAAGCTACAGTGCTACGTGCTTCCTCATAAGCTAAACTTAATCTCTAGGATCAATCCACTATAATATCTCATGACATGGCCGACGCTATCCGAATGGTTAGCATGATAGTCCATGATCCTCTCTCAGTTTGACATTTCCTTCATACCGCTCTGTGCGATGAAAGGACAAGCACTAGTGGATTTCTTAGTAGCACACCCACTTCTTGCTGACTCTCCACTTAGTGATGATCTCCTTGATGAACAAATCATGAACTTAGGGGATACTAGCATTCACCGATATGAGATGTACTTTGATGGCGCAATTTCCTCTCATAGAGGAGAAGAACCACACCGCTATTCCGTGAGTAGGGAATAGTTCTCAACACCGACCATGATGTGATGAGATTCTCATATCATCTGTCCAATCCTTGCACCAGTAACAAAGCCGAATATGAGGCTCTTATTACCGTTCTGGAGTTAGTTGTTACTCTATGCATCTAAAACATCAACATCTTTGAGGATTCTCAGCTAATTATCAACCAAATCGATGGGTCCTATATGGTTATAAAGCCCAAGCTCCATCACTACCATAAGTACACAATGGAGTTGTTGACCAAAATCCCAGAGGTTACCATTTATAAGATTCCTCATGGAGAGAATGTCATATGCTTTAGCCAAGCTTGACAAAGATTTGGCATGTCCGAAGGATGAGTCCATATCAATAAAGGTCCAAAATAGACAAGTCTTATCCCTTATTGATATTGAACTCATCAAAAAGTAATCTCTTGAACGGGAGGTTGCCATTGCCAAGAAGGATGAGGAGTTAGATTGGAGGCAACCATTCATGGATTACCTAAATAAAGGCAAACTACCTCAAGAGAAGTCCCAAGCCCATTAGATGAAGCAGAGAGCACTTTCCTATGCTCTTGTGGATGGTGTCTTAAAAGGTCTTCGATCATATGTGGTTACCTTATTTAGACAAGCACAAAGCCCATAAGATCGTGATTGAGGTACACTCAGGATTATGTGGAGCCAACCAATCCGGTCCTAAGATGAAAGCCAAGATCAAGAGACTAAGATACTATTGGCCATCGATGATCAAAGATTGCATGGATACGGCTAGGTGATCCCACCAATGTCAAATACATTGTGTGGTCCTACACCAACCACCCAACATTCTACATCCTATAGCGGCCTCATGTCCATTTGAGTGTTGGGGTACTGACATTGCGGGTCTGATTGATCCTCCTTCTTCCAAGGGCCATCAGTTCATCTTAGCTACTATCGATTTTTTCCAAATGGTGAAGGCGATTCGGAGAGGTCATAGCTCAGCATGTGCTCTAGTTTTTAGGAACAATATCGTATATACATTCAGAGTATCTCAACAAATTATATCTAATAATGGTACTACATTCAAGAGCACTGAGATCAACAACTTTTCCTAGAGACATAGCACAGATTAGAGATATTCTACCATCAACTACCTGAGGGAAAATTGCTTAGGAGAAGCCTTCAACAAAACTCTGATCCAAATACTAAAGAAGACACTCAACAATAATAAGTGACAGTGGAATAAGCAGTTAGTTGAAGCTTTATGGGCCTACCACACCATATATATAACTCCAACTCAATCTACTCCTTTCTCCTTAGTGTATGGGTCTGAATCCATTCTAGTATTAGAAGTCCAATTCCCATAACTAAGGATAGTAGCAAGAGATCACAATGAGAAGAATGCCAAGTTCTTAGAAGAGCTCAAAGATTTGGAGGAGAGATGCCTATGGGCTACTGACTGAGATAACCCAAGGATAGTAGCTCGCATGCTCTAGGTCGACGCTCTACGCTAGTTTTTCATCCCTGTGGTCTTCTTACTTTAGAGGATGTAAGTATGCTAGGCTTTCTTTCTTTACTTGGCCACTGCACATTGATGAATGCCTTGTTAGTTTGGTAGGCCCTACTGCATGGCCGGTAAGCTATCTCATGTTGACTTTGTTTAAGAGGATGTGCATCTAATATGCTTTCTTCTTGGATTAGCCTTCGTGCACTGACTGGATCAAGTCTATTTGAGGTTTAGGATAAGTCCCTTAGTGGGTCCCTCTCTCCTGACTGCTTCAACTCTGGGTCCAGTCCTTCCTCGAGGCTCCCGACTTAGTAGTCACTCTAGGTCGATAGCTGTCCCATGATGATATATATCCAATGATCAGTTCACTTGGAAAGTTGTAAGCCACACTTTCTTTCCGTGTTAATCATTGCACACCACGGGCACCTTAGGTTGGTTTGTTCTCACACCTTAGGATACACCACTCATGGAAGATGTAAGTTTGCTATACTTTCTCCTTGAGTTGGCCAACATACTCCTATAGGCTTTCTTTTCCAGGGCTCAAGATAACACCCCTAGCAGCACCACCCCTGTGGGCAATATATTTGGATCACATCCTTTGCGACCCCATTTAGACACTACCCAGGTTACTATCGGATTAGAAAATTCCCCTTTTCTAGTAACCACCCCTGTGTTGGAGAATCGGTCCTATGGATGTGCAGATTCTCCCTTGGTCTAGAAAATCTGAGATAGGTCAAGGCTGACATAGCTCCTTCTCAGTGTGGTCCCTCGCACACCAACACGGTCCACTCAAACATATAAACAAAATATATATTCACTTATGGATTAGGAGGACACTCATAGTGATACCTTTTCCCAAGTAGGTATCCTATCTTTAGGGCGGTGTCAGTAAAACTCCCTATAGGAATCACCTGACTACTCTTGAGTTGATATAAGTCCCCAATGACATTCACTCAGTAGTCGCCCCTAAGTCAGCTTCGATTTGTTGTGCTACCAACAGTCACCCGTGGTTGTTCCTCGCTTAGAAGATGTAAGTCTGCTATGCCTTCTTCCTAGTTGCACACCAAAAGGCAACCCCTTAGGTTGTCTAGTTCTATCCCACGGCCAGTAGACTATCCCTTTGGATTTGTAAATTTAAGATAGGATAAGTCCAATATAGCCCCTTCTCAGTGGGTCCATCGAACACCGACATAGTCCATAAATTAAATCTATCAAATTTTATTGAGCTCACATCCCCAGCGGATATGCTCTCAATTTCAAATTAAACTAAACCAAACAAACCATGTTAAATCACATGAAATTAAAATAAAATTAATTCGACTATTTTGAGTTGACATAAGTCCCCGAGCATTCACTCAAGAGCCCTAGGTCGTTCTATTTGTTATGCATCCAACAGGTCACACCAGTGGTGGTTCCTCACTTTGGAAGACATAAGTATGCTACACCTTCTTCTAGCACATGTTGTACATTGAAAGGCAATCCCTTAGGTTGGCTAGCTCTACCCTACAGCTGGTAGACTATCCTTTTTGATTTGTAAACCTGAGGTAGGTCAAGGATGATATAGTCCCTTCTTAGTGGGTCTATCGCATACTGACTGGGTCCATACATTAACTAAGATTAAATTAAACCCAACCTGATTTTCCCCAATGGAGTTAAATCACACCCTTATCCCTAGTGGAGCCCCAAATCATTTATAAATAGGTCAAGTATACAAATCAAATTCAAAACCAACCTCCCAAGTGGAGCAAAATTAAACCAAATCCCCAATAGAGTCTAAATCAAAGAAATCCAACAAAATGATTATCCCTAGTGGATACATCCCCAAATAAATCTATGAAATCAAACATAAATCCCAATCCATAATGGATAGACCGAACCTACTTCTCTAGTGGAAGGTTCTTATACCCGATCTCTAGCGAACTCGAGCCCATATCTCTAGTAGATATGCCTCGACATCAACTAAAATAAAACAAATTAAATTTGATTTGATCTTAATCCCTAGTGGATTATATATTCTTATCCTAGTGGATCTTCTTTTCACAAATCATATAATCAAATCAAATTCAAACCTTATCCCGAGCAGATTTTTTTCTTTTATGCCCTCGACATAGACCCCTCACATATCATGTCCAATGCATGTGTGATCCCCTACCAGATCTGCCTCCATGTCCTTGACATGGAATTCTCATCAAATCTTATTTCTTCTCTTATGCACACCTTTAATACTTCAACCAAAAGCATAATAATGTATTCGTTCAAATTACATCATCTTAACATTGTAATCAACATTTTATGATTTTTGATGGTGCAAGCACAAACTAACTATACAATATCATGCTAATCATATTATAGTGTGAATTAACAAACTATATTATATTATAATATATGATGTTATATTATAATTTATTATAATATAATATATTGTCTAACATTACACCTCATTAGATCACTTAAAAGGAACAAATAACAAAATTTTCTTAAAATATGAATAATGTTCATTTTGGATGTAAAATTGCTATTTTTTATTAGAAATGGTACAAAATAGTATAATTTTGGTATTTCTTCTTGGTGTGTGCCGTGAATTTGGCCAAATTCTTCCATCTCAACCTTCAAATTAACATTTTTGTGAGTTTTGACCCAATGTATTATAACAAAAGTAAAAATACTAAAATGTACAATAACATTTAGTAACACACCACCACATTCATATACATGTGAAGTTATATTGTTATGTACATTATATTTTAATATGCTTTAATATAATATATTATCTTACATTACACCTTAAAATGAATCACTTTAAGCAAAAGATTTATAAAATTTGGTTGAAAATGAACATTTATTTTGGATGCAAAATTCCATTCTTTTGATTAAATGGCACCATAGCACACCCCTAATGATGTTCCCTAAAGCTTACTTAAATTTGGCCAAATTCCATAATCTCACCTACAAATCAATATTTTTTATGAATTATATCAAACTCTACTACATCATATGATAACAAACTAAAATATGCTAAGAAACAAGTAGTGATACACAATAGTATGCTATAATGCATGATGCTACACTATATTATGGCATCCTATATTATAATACACTATAACATATTATATTGTACTATTTTACATATCACAACACAGGGGATTTCTTAAGATAAAAAATCATAAAATTAGTCTAAACATTAAAAAACTATATATTTTAGTCATATCACTTACATATTTTAAATGTAAATATATTATGATGCCATGCTCTACCTATTATGAATTTGGACAAATTCCACCATTTTAAAGTCTTGATAAATAATGCTATTGTAGTTCGACTAAATGATTGTAAAATACTAAAAGAATTTAAAATACATAAAATAATATATTATGATATATGACACTATACTATGCTATAACATATAATATTTATTTTGAACATAAAATCTTACTTTTAGACTACAAGTTATGTAGCACCTTTGGTACTACAACCTAATTCTCACTTCAAATTTAACAAATTTCATCATCTGATTTATTAAATCAATATTTTTATGATTTATATTTATATAGATTATAGGGCACAATACCATAATATACTAAAACATTTCAAAATAACTTATAACATCCAAAAACACATCTCTTCATGCTCAAATATATGATACATTATAATATATAATATAAATTATAATATGATTTAGGCTAAGGTTTAGGGTATTGAAATCTCTAATAGTCAAGGAAAAGTCTCTTGAAGACATTTTCTTTAGCTACCATAACTATGTTAGATTTGGTCATTCTGATCTACCCTAATGACATCTTTATTAGGTTTAGAATTTAGGGTTAGTTTAGGTTTAGGGTTGTATGTTTTAGGGATTAGGGTTATAGGTTTTAGTGTTTAGGGTTTATAGTTTTAGGGTTTAGGGTCTAGGATTTAGGGTTTTAGGGTTTAATGTTGAGGTTTAGGGTTTAGTGTTTAGTGTTTAGGTTTAGGGTTTTGTGGGTTTATGGTTTAGGTTTAGGGTTTGTGGGTTTAGGTTTAGGTTTAAGTTTAATTTTATGGTTTAGAGTTTAGTGTTTAGAGTTTAAGGCATCTTTTCAATTTCATCAACCAAGTAACAGCCCATGTTTTCTATGACACAAGTGATGACACAATAAAAATTAAGCACCCATAGAGCAATTCAAAATCCCTGGATAAGTAAAATCGTCTCTACTATAAAGATAGTTCCATAAGCAGCAGATCAGATCGGTCATTTTTTAGTTTCTTTAGTTCCCATAAGAAATACCCTCGCCGCTCAAGTTGTTGGATTTGCCATCATTTTCCAATCTCTCACTCGCCACCACCACATGTAACCTCATCTCCTCCTACCATAACCACCATGCCACCACCTCCATATCCACCAACACCTCCTGATCCCCCACCACCATTGTGAGAACTGCCTCTTGCGTCGTCACCTCCACCGCTAGATTTAGATTGAGCCTACTTGATGGGGATGTTATTCGCATCAAGGTTCTGCTCATTCTTAAGGTTTAGGATATAGGGTTTTGGGTTTGGGGTTTAGTAGGGTTTAGGTTTTAGGGTTTTAGGAGGTTTAGGGTTTAGGGTTTTAGGGTTTAGGGTTTAGGTTTAGGTTTAGGGTTTATGATTTTAGGGTTTAGGGTTTGTGGAGTTTAGTGGTTGGGTAGGTTTACATTTAGGTTTAGGTGTTTAGGGTTTAGGTTTAGGGTGAGGTAGGGTTTGGGTTTAGGTTTGGTGAGTTAGGGTTTAAGATTTAGGTTTAGGGTTTTTTTTAAAAAATAAGTAAACCAAGAGGTTTAGGTTTATTTTATTTAGTTTATTTTATTATTGAGTATTTTATTTTATTTATTTGGTTTATTTTATTTTAATTAGTTTAGTTTATTTTATTTATGTTATTTATTTATGTTTTTATTTAGTTTATTTTTAAGTTTAGGTTTATTTTAGTTTATTTATTTTATTTTTTTAAGTTTAGGTTTATTTTATTTTTTAGGTTTAGGTTTAGTTTTATTTTATTTTCTAGTTTTTTAGGTTTTATTTTATGTTTATTTAGGTTTTATTTTTTTAGTTTAGGTTTAGTTTATTTTTAGTTTATTTTATTTTATTTAGTTTATTTTAGGTTTAGTTTACTTTATTTTTTAATATTTTAGTTTAGTTTATTTTAGTTTAGGTTTAGGTTTATTTAATTTTTTTATTTTAGGATTAGTGTTTTTTTTAGGGTTTAGGTTTTATTTTTATTTATTTTAAGTTTATTTTTTAGTTTATTTATTTAGTTTTTATTATTTTATTTTTATTTTAGGTTTAGTTTTATTTTATTTAGGTTTTTTACTTCTTTAGTTTAGTTTATGTTTTTAATTATTTTATTTTAGTTTAGTTTTAAACTTTTATTTTATTTTCTTCTTAGGTTTAGGATTTAGTTTATATTTTTATTTTATTTTAGTTTTTTATTTTATTTTAGTTTAGGTTTATTTATTTATTTTATTTTTAGGTATTATTTAGTTTAAGTTTTGGTTTTTAGCTTTTTAGGGTTTAGGGTTAGTTTAGGGTTTAGGGTTTAGGGTTTATGTTTTAGGTTTAGGGTTTATGTTTTAGTTTAGGGTTTAAAGATTTTTTTTTAACAAAGAACAAATTCATATTCAACATTTTTTCATTTCGATTTCATCAACCAAGTAGCACCACAAGTTTTCCAAGACACAAGAATGAGACCATAGAGCAAAATCAAATTTTAGATAAGTAGAATATCGCTACTATAAAGACAGCTCCATAAGCGATTGGATTGACCATTCTTGCTTTCTAGTTCCCATCAAAACCACCCCGCCACTCGAGTAGCGGGATCCGCCATCATATCCTATCTCTCCCTCCACCACCACCACAGTTGTAACCTCCGTCGCTCCTCTCACCTCCATAACCACCACTACTCTGACCACCATCACCATATCCACCAGACCTCCAGATACCCCACCACCACTGGGACAACCACCACCTCCATCTTCACCCATAGACCTTTGCATCAAGGGTTTGCCCATTTATAGGGTTTTTAGTTTAGGGTTTAGGGTTTAGGGTGGTTATGATTTAGGTTTAGGGTTTAGTTTTAGGTTAGGTTAGGTTTAGGGTTTAGTGTAGTTTAGGGTTTAGGTTTAAGGTTTAGGGTTTAGGTTTTGGGTTTAGTGTTTATTTAGGTTTAGGTTTAGGTTTAGGGTTTAGGTTGATTTTGGGTGGGTTTTTTAAAATAAGTAATAGCAGTTTAGGTATTTAGTTTATTATTTATTTGAGTTTATTTTTTTTTTTTATTTTTATTTAGGTTTATTTTTATTTTTTAGGTTTAAGTTTTAAGTTTTAGGGAGGTTTAGGGTTTAGGGTTTATTAGGTTTAGGGTTGTTTAGGTTTGGCTCAGGAGTTTAGTTGGTTTTGTGGTTGGGTTTATTTATTTAGGCCTAGGGTTTAGGTTATCTTAGGTTTAGGGTTATTTAGGTTATTTTAGGTTTAGGTTTAGGCCTAGGGTTTAGGTTTAGGCTCATGAAGTTTAGGTTTTATTTTAGGGTTTTGAGGATTTTAGTTGGTTTTGGTTTAGGATTTAGGTTTAGGTTTTTGGGTTTAGGATTTGGGTTCAGGGTTTAGGTTAGTTTAGGGCTCAGGGTTTAGAGTTTTTTTTAGGTTTTTGATTAGGTTTAGGGTTTAGGGCTCAGTTTAGGGTGGATTTAGGATAAGGATTTTGTGGATTTAGGGTTTGGGGTTTATGGTTTAGGTTTACTTTAAATTAAGCAAACTCAGGTTATGTTTATTTAGTTTATTTTTATTATTTTAGTTTACTTTATTTTTATATTTATCTAGGTTTATTTTTATTTCTCTTTGTTAATTAATTTATTTTATGTTTATTTATTTTAGTTTAGGTTTTATTTTAGTTTATTTTAGGTTTAGTTTAGGTTTATATTTTTAGTTAGTTTTATTTTTAATTTATTTTTAGGTTTAGGTTTATTTTTTTATTTTATATTAGTTTAGGTTTTTATTTTAATTTTTCAAGTTTAGGTTTTAGGTTTCCATTTTAGGTTTATTTTTAGGTTTCATTTTTTAGTTTAGGTCTAGGTTTATTTTTAGTTTATTTTATTTTATTTAGTTTAGGGTTTATGCTTAGTTTATTTTAGGTTTAGGTTTAGGTTTAGTTTATTTTAGTTTAGGTTTTGGTTTATTTTATTTTTTTTATTTCAGGTTTTGGTATTATTTTTTTATTTATTTTTAGGTTTTATCTTTAAGTTTTTAGGTTTAGGTTTTTATTTAGTATTTATTTTATTTTATTTTAGGTTAAATTTATTTTTATTTAACATTTAGTTTTTATTTTATTCAGTGTTTTTATTTTTAGGTTTCTTTTATTTTTTTAGTTTAGTTTAGGCTTTCATCAATTTTATTTTATTTTAGTTTTTATTTTTATTTTATTTTATTTTATTTTTACGTTTAAGTTTAGGTTTAGGTTTAGGTCTTACTTTATTTTTTTATTTTATTTTATTTTTTATTTTATTTAGGTTTAAGTTTCTTTATTTATTTGATTTTCATGTTTTATTTTGTTTTAGTTTTGATTTTTAGGTTTAGGATTGGGTAGGTTTAGGGTTGTTGGTAAGTTATTTAGGGTTTAGGGTTTTATTTTATTTTATTTTAAATTAAGTAAACCCATAGGTTTATATTTATTTAGTATTTAGTTAATTTTTATTTATTTTAATTTATTTTATTTTAATTTATTTAGGTTTATTTTATTTAGTTTAGTTTATTTATTTTAGTTTAGGTTTAGGGTTTGTGAGGTTTAGGTTTGGGTTTGGGGTATGTAGTGTTTAAGTTTGGGAGGGTTTAGGGTTTAGGTTTTAGGGTTTATGGTTTAGGCTTTAGGGTTTTAGTTTAGGGTTTAGGTTTAGGTTTTGAGGTATAGGGGTCAGGTTTAAGTTGAGGGTTTAGGGTTTTTGGTTTTTTTTAATAGAGAACAAATTTGGATTCAATATTTCTTCTTTTCGATTTCATCAAGCAAGTAACGCACCAAGTTTTCTAAGGCACAAGTGCCCACATATATAAAAAATGAGCGCGCATAGAGCAAATCAAAAACCTTAGATAACTAGAACCATCTCTACTATAAATACATAGTTGCATAGTCGCAAATTGGATGCCGTTTCAATTTTCAGGTTTCAGAAACACTCCACCTTTGTATCAAGATCCACCATCATATCGATCTCTCCCTCCACCACCACCATTTATAACCTCCGTGCTCCTCTGCCTCCATAACCACCATTGACCACCACCTCCATATCCACCACCTCTAGATCCCCATCACCATTGCAATAACTGTGCCTCTCGCTTTGCCTCCACCACGGTGTAGACTTTTTGTTGATGTTATTAATTTTAGAGTTTAAGTTTTAAGAAGTTTGTTTATTTTTAATTTATTTAGTTACTTTAGGTTTAGGTTTAGGGTTTGGGGTGGTTTGAGTTTTAGGTTTAGGTTTAGGAGGGTTTAGGGAGGTTTAGGGAGGATAGGGTTTAGGTTTAGCTTTGTGGAAGATTTAGGTTTAGGACAGGGAAGTTTATGGATTAGCGTTTAGCTTTAGGTTTAGGTTTAGGGTTTGGGTTGGGGTAGGGTTAGGTTAGTTTAGGCCTAGGGCCTGTGGTAGGGAGGGTATTAGAGGGAGGTTGGATTTTAGGAGGGGGTTTTAGTTAGGGTTAGGTGTAGGTGTTTATTTATGGTTTATTAGTTTAGGTAGTAGGTTTAGGTTGTGGCCTTTTATTATTTTTTTTATTTTTTAAATTTATTTAAATTTAAGCAAATAGCAGTTTAGTTTTATTTAGTTTATTTTAGTTTATTTTATTTATTTGATTTGATTTGATTTTATTTTATTTAGCTTTAATTTATTTTAGTTTAGGTTTATTTTTTTTAAATTATTTTAGGTTTAGGTTTAGGTTTAGGTTTTTAGTTTTAGTTTTATTTATTTATTTTTTAAGGTTTAGGTTTTATTTTATTTTAGGTTTAGGTTTAAGTTTATTTTTATTTTTAAGTTTCAATTTTAGGTTTTATTTTATTTTTTAGGTTCTATTTTAGTTTAGGTTTATTTTTAGTTTATTTTATTCATTTAGTTTAGTTTAGGTTTAGATTTAGTTTATTTTATAGGTTTAGGTTTAAGTTTATTTTATTTTAGGTTAGTTTATTAGTTTAGGTTAGGTTTAGTTTATTTTATTTTTTTATTTTATTTTATTTATTTTATTTTGATTTTAGGAGGTTTATTTAGGGTTTAGGTTTTATTTTTTTATTTTAAGTTTTAGGTTTTTTTAGTTATTATTTATTTTAGGTATTTATTTTAGGTTTAGGATTTATTTAGGTTTATTTTAGTAGTTTAGTTTTATTATTTTAGTTTAGTTTTATTTTATTTTATTTTTTAGGTAGGTTTAGGGAGGTTTAGTTTAGCATTATTATTTATTTTATTATTGGTTTAGGTTTTATGTACTATGTTTGGTTTTATTTAGTTTAGTTTAGCTTTTAGCCAAGGAGGTTGAAGGTAGGAGAGGGTGGGTTTAGGGTCAGGGTGTGGTTTAGGTTTAGAGTTTAGGTTTTTTAGAGTTTAGGAGGTCAGTTTTAGCCCAGGGTTTGGTCAAGTTTAAGTAAGATCAGGTTTTAGGGAGGTATTTAGTATTAGTTAGGGTTTATGGAGGATTAGAGGTAGGGTAGGTTTTAAAATTAGGCAGGTATGTTTAGTTTAGTTTTTTTATTTTTATTTAGATATTAGTAGGGATGTATTTTTTAATAGTTTTGAGTTTGGGGAGGGAGGTTTAGGAGTTAGGTTGAGTATGATAGAGTTTAAGTTTTAGTGGAGGGAGGGTTTAGGGTGGGAGGTCAGATTTTGGAGGGCTCAGTGGAGGGTTTAGGTTTAAGAGGGTCAGTAGGTCAGGTAGGGCTCAGTTAGAGTTTTTTTAAAAAAAATTAAGTCAACCATAGGTTTTTATTTAGTTTACATTTATTTGTTTTAGTTATTTCATTTTTTATTTTTATTTAAGTTTATTTTTTTAATTTTATCTAGTTTAGTTTATTTATTTTAGTTTTATTTTTATTTTATTTTTTAGGTCTTTTTTGTTTTTAGGGTTTAGGTTTTATTTTTTTGTTTAGCTTTTTAGGGTTTAGGTTTTAGGGTTTAGGGTTTAGGGTTTAGTTTAGGCTTTAGGTTTAGGGTTCAGTTTTTAGTTTAGGGTTTAGGGTTTTGATTTTTTTTAAAAGAGAACAAATTTAGATTCAACATTTCTACTTTCATTTATTTAGTTTATTTTATTTATTTTATTTTATTTTATTTTTTATTTGTATTTATGTTTATTTCTTTACTTAGTTTAGTTTATTTATTTTAGGTTTATTTATTTTGTTTAGGTTTTTTATTTTAGTTTATTTTTTTAGGTTAGATCTATTTTTTTACTTGAGTTTTATTTTTATTTTATTTTTAGGTTTATTTTATTTTTATTTTAGATTTAGGTTTAGGTTTTATTTTTTTTTGATGGTTTAGGGTTTTATTTTGGATTATTTTTAGGTTTATTTTTAGTTTAGGTTTAGGTTAATTTTAATTTTATTTTACTTAGTTTAGAGTTTAGGTTTATGTTTAGTTTTATTTTATTTAGTTTAGCTTTAGGTTTTTTTTACTTTATTTATTTTATTTTTTATTTTAGTTTAGGTTTTTTTTTTTTAGTTTAGGGTTTAGTATTTTTTTTATTTATTTTTAGTTTATTTTTAGGTTGACCTTTATTTAGTTTTATTTTATTTTAGGTTTATTTAAAGTTTATTTTAATTTAATTTTGTAGCTTTTTATTTTATTTAGGTTTTATTCTTAGGTTTATTTATATTTTAGTTTGTTTAGGTTTTATATTTTATTTTAGTTTTTATTAGTTTATTTTATATTTAGGTTTAAGTTTAGGTTTTAGTTTAGATTTTATTTTATTTTATTTATTTTATTTTAGGTTTAAGTTTTTATTTATTTTACTTTTAGGGTTTAAGGTTTTGGGTTTAGGTAGTGTTAGGTTTAGGGTTTAGGATTTTAGGATTTATGGTTTAGGGGTTTGGGGTTTTAGGTTTAGTGTTTATGGTTTAGGTTTTGGGTTTAGGGTTCAAGTTTTAGTTTAGGGTTTAGGGTTTTTATTTTTTTTAACAGAGAACAAATTTAGATTCAACATTTCTTTTTTTCAATTTCTTCAACCAAGTAACACACCAAGTTTTCCAAGCCACACACGATGACATAGATAAAAAATGAGCATGCATAGAGAAAATCAAAAACCTTAGATAACTAGAACTTATATTATAAAGACGTTCATAAGTTAAATTGAATTGGTCCTTCTTAGTTTCTAGGTTCCCATCGAACCACCCCGCCTCTTGAGTAGGGGATCCACCATCATATATCTTTCTCCACCACCACCAGTGTGCACCTCCCGCCTCCATAATAACCACTACTCTGACCACCACCTTCATATCCACCAGCACCTCCAAACACCCCACCACCACTACGATAACTGCCGCCTCCACCTTCACCTCCACTGCCAAATCTATTTTTGATGGTGATGTTCTTGGTGTCAAGGTTTCCATTCTTATGGTTTTGGTTTTATTATTAGGTAGGGTTTAAGTTTATTTTTTTAATTTATTTAGTTACTTTAGGTTTAGGTTTTTTTATGGTTTTTTGTGGGTTTAGGGTTTAGGGTTTAGGGTTTAGGGTTTAGGGTTTAGGGTTTAAGGTTTTAAGGTTTAAGCTTTAGGTTTAGGTTTAGGGTTAGGGTTTAGGTAGGGTTTAGGTTTAGGGTTTTAGGTTTAGTTTTAGTTTAGGATTTAGTGTTTATGGTTTTTTAAATTAAGTAAACTAGTAGGTTTAGGTTTATTTAGTTTATTTTTTTTTATTTATTCAAATTTATTTTATTTTTATTTTTATTTAGGTTTATTTTTATTATTTAGTTTAGTTTATTTTATTTTAGTTTATCTTTTTATTTTAGTTTATTTTTAGGTTTAGGTTTAGGTTCATTTTTTAGGTTTATTTTTATTTTATTTTTTTAGGTTTAGAGTTTGTTTTTTTTAGCTTTAGGTTTAGGTTTAGGTTTTTATTTTAATTTTAAGGTTTAGGTTTTAGGTTTTTATTTTAGTTTTATTTTTAGGTTTTAATTTTTAGTTTAAGTTTAGGTTTAGGTTTAGTTTTTTTAGGATTAGGGTTTTTATTTATTTTATTTAGTTTATTTAGTTTAGGTTTAGTATTTTATTTTATTTATTTTATTTTTATTTTAGGTTTAGGTTTTTTTAGTTTAGGTTTTATTTTAAGATTTATTTTAGGCTTAGGTTTTATTTAGTTTTTATTTTATTTTATGTTTAGGTTTATTTTATTTTATTTTATATAGTTTTTATTTTTTTTTTTTAGGTTTTTATTTTATGTTTTATTTTATTTTATTTTTAGGTTTAGGTTTTTTAGTTTAGGTTTTAATTTTATTTATTATCCATTATATTTAGTTTAGGTTTTATTTATTTATTTTTTAGGTATTTAGTAGTAGGTTTTATTAGGTTAGAGGGTATCAGGGTATTTAGAGTGAGGTTAGGTAGTCATTAGAGGTCAGTCAGAGGTTTAGGCCCAGTTTATGGTTTTAGGAGGTTTGGGTTTAGGTTAGGTTTGTTAGAGGTTTAGGTCAGGAGAGGAGGTTTAGGTAGTGGAGGGTTATTTAGGTAGAGAGGTAGTGGTTTGGTTTTAGTCAGGTAGTAGTTTTAGGTAGGGTTTAGTTTAGGAAGTTTATGGTTTAGGGTTTAGGGTTTTTTTAAAAAAAATTAAAACTTAGTTTAGTTTATTTAGTTTATTTTTTTATTTATTTTAGTTTATTTATTTATTTTTTATTTTTATTTAGGTTTATTTTTTTTAGTTTAGTTTATTTATTTTTTTTTAAGTTTTTTATTTTAGTTTATCTTTTAGGTTTAGGTTTATGTTTATGTTTATTTTTTAGTTTAGATTTATTTTTATTTTTTTTTTTCTTAGGTTTAGGTTTTGTTTTTTAATTTTAGGTTTACGTTTAGGTTTTTATTTTATTTTTTTAGGTTTAAGCTTTAGGTTTTTATTTATGTTTTTTTTTAGGTTTTTTTTAGTTTAGGTTTAGGTTTATTTTAAGTTTGTTTTATTTTATTTTATTTTAGGTTTAGGTCTAGGTTTTATTTATTTTAGTTTAGTTTATTTTAATTTAGGTTTATGTTTGTTTATTTTGTTTATTTTAGGTTTAGTTTTTTTTAGGGTTTAGGTTTTATTATTTTATTTTTTGGTTTATTTTTAGGTTCATTTTTTTTTTTTTTATTTAGGGTTTTGTGCCATCATCCTTCAAGATCTTTGATGGCGGAACCCATGATAACACATTGCACACTTTAGAGGTTGTAAACAGGCAAAGAACGCTCCTCTTCCATCTTTCTTTAGCGTTAGGTGTTGCATTTGATTGGTACGTCGAACTGCCCAATGGTTCGGTGAAGGCTTTTGTTGAGTTGGAGCACCTCTTCATCAAGAGGTTTGCTGGTGCTCAGCAGAGGGTGATTGTAAGCAACCTTATTGTAGAGAAACAAAAACTCAATGATACCCTTATTGATTACATTCTCAGGTGGCTCAACCTGAGCATGAAATGTGAACCACAACTGTCCGAACAGCATGCCATTGAGATTCTTCTCAAGAATATCCATGGCCCAGTCACCTTCATGCTTAAGGGTTTTACCATCAAAACATTCGAGAAATTAATAAACAAAGCAGCTAGCCTACAAGAGGAAGCCAAACAATTGCCCTTTCCCGACCGATCACTTAGGCCCAAGCCGTAGAAGGTGTTTAAGAAGAAGCCAGAGATAGTTATGTCAGTGGATAGAGGGAAGTAGCCAGAGTTTAGTATGAGAGACTACGAGCTCAGCAGCCTCCTTTCCCACCTCCTCTTCCATCCCCTCAGCCATCATACCCACTACAGTGGCCACAATGACCATTTCTACCAATTCAACCGCCTACCCAGCAGCGATATTCATATCCATCGCTAGGTAGCTACTTTCCATCTACTCTTGCCGATAGATTGAATAAGCCATATTCATTCAAGAGGGAGGTAGTTAGGAAAATCTTTAAGAATCTCTTAAAGCAACGACTTTACATTTAACCTAAGAGGTCGGAGGAAGTGGGCAAGATATGATCCTAGCTATTGCCCCTACCACGCATGTTAGGCCATGTCTTAGAGGATTGTATCACTTTTATAGATTAGCTTGAGCGCAGCTACAAGTTGAGAGCCATAGTTATCACTAAGGAATACTTATTAGAACAACCATTTAGTTTGGTTAGAGTAATCCCTAGGTATACTTGCGATCCTGTTAAGACCAAAGAAGGTTAGGATATCTCCCTATCTCGAACCTATAAGAAGATCATTTTTGAGATCAAGAAGGTTTCCTTGTAGGTGTCTGAAGTAGCTCAAACCTCCAACACCAAGGAAGTTTCCTTAGTTGCAAAGCACAACTCGAGGAGGGTGACAGCCTAGCAGGAGTAGTAGCTCACCATACTTTACCGGATAATGAGTGCATCCACCATCCGAAGTCTAGTACTCTCCACCATTGTAGCTACCACCTTTCTCGCTAGCTCCTCTTCTACCAGAGCGCATTGTATCTTGGATAAGGGCACTAAATCTTACTCTTACTTTACTTGATTTCTATCATGTACCTCCTCCGAAAAAGAAATTAATGAAGAAAATGATTCTACTTATATATTGTTTTACTGATGCTCTTGATTTTATTCCAATTGAAAGCTCTCAGTATAAATAAAAATAATAGCTCTAGTAGCTCTTATCCTTTCCTTTCTGATTCAGAGTCAAACTATCCTTCTCTCAATCAAGTTCACCCCTTGAGATTGACTTGGAGTCAACTAACTCTGAGGATCCCATAGGAGAAGTTGTAGGTATGCCTGATGAGAAGGTAGAACTTTCCACAAGCTCATCATTCCAAGAAGTCACTGAAGTCAACCTATGTAGTGGCAAAGTTCTACCTTCTAGGGTAGCACCTCAGGATAAGGGTAAGCATGTAATTAGTTCTAGTGAGCAGATAGCCCCTTCATAGGATGCTCCACCCATAGATATGCTTGTGGAGGACCAAGCTAGAGTTCATTACAATGTCCTAGCTCACCTTAGAAAGTTTCCAGCTAAGTTAAGCATATAAGACACCCTTGTCTTACCCAAAGAGATGAGAGAATCTCTAATCAAGGCCTTACTTGATCTAGAGATATGTTTAGCTTAGTTGATCGCTACTAAAGAGGAGACATGCCACTTGAAGGACATCTTAGGAGTTACATTCATCAATGAAGACTTACACTTAGGGATGACCGAGCACAAGCGCCTCTTTACATTATAGTGGATGTTGGCGATACAGCTATCCATAAGTTGGTTGACCCTGTAGTCAACATTATGAGTCTAAGAACCCTTGTTGCTTGAGGATCATCTCCAAACTCAAAAGAAAGGATGATGTTGAGAGGATTCAATGAATAAGAGAGAGGCTTGTGGTGTTTATTTTGGATGTTTGGGGGGGGGGTACATTTTGAGGTGATCGAGTAACATTGAGGTATGATGTACTATCTCAAAGATAGAGGCATCACCCTACAATGGACCTAATCATAAGGATTCCTAAGGCATGATGGGTCTTCGAATGTACTAGAGATTTTTCCCTACTTTACATGGATGAATAAAGTAGGTTTATATTAAACTAGTTCTTAAGTTCTATGGAGGCAAGCCTCCATAGTTAATTACATCTTAGAAAATAAATTTTTAAGAATATTCTAGATTAAAGTAGACAATTATCATCTCCAAATATTTCAAGGTTAGACTATCAAAGGATTGGTTGTATTTGGAAAATCAATTGGAAAGTTCAAGGAGAAGACTTATTTTTGGAATCCAAATGAAATAAGTAGGAAATGCTCATGATACTAGGAAGCCTAGTGAGCATTCCAATCTATCATATGGTTGGGCTTTATAATTTTGAAGTTGAGGAGATTTATATGTTTTGAGTTGAAATTTAATTAGATTACTAGGGCTTATAATCCACCAACACAAGGTTGTGGGAATGCCTAAGAGGTGAGGATTTATGCTCATAGCAAGAAATAGCTACCTGGATCCTAAATCTAGGGAGCTTTAGTAGAGCTAAAGCCCTAAATCTAAGGGCGTGGACATAAGGGTTTACCTCCATAAGAGAATAAATTTTGACTTCTTGACTTATAATCACCTGAGTGGCTAACTCTCCTAATTTTAAAACCATGTAGTCGGTCTTATGAATTGTAAGATAGCTAGGTAGTTATTTAATAGAAAGAGACTAAAGTCCTAAACACACTCTAAGAGACTAGAGCATGAGTGGTATGAGCATATGACTTAATCTATAGATGCAAAATATTTTCAAATTTTATTTCATTTTAGACACATCATTTTGATAGAGGCTTTAGAATTTCTTATGCCTAAATGCATGATGAAAGTTATGGGTCAAATCAGCTAGAAGAAGGTGTTCTCTACCACAAGGGATGCCCTCACAAGTCAAGCATTCCTTTTTGGTTCAAGGATGGAGATCCTTCATGTTCAAGAAAGAAAGAATATGCATGCATGATGTGAAACATACAACCATACTAAGGGGTTGCTAAATCTTTAATTATCTTATTTATGTCTTAGGCTTTATGATGAGGTTATGAGTTGTTTAAATTTAGTTATGAGTGATTAGTTGAGTTTAAAAGTTATTTTTATCCTCATAAAAGACTAAAAGGTCAAATGGTCTGCCACCATAACACAACATAGAGAAAAAGATGGGTAGTCAAGCTCTACCATTATACAACCTAGAATATAAAAGAATAATTATAATTGTATTAAATGCTATGGGGTCTTCTTTCTTCATATCTCCATTTGATTTGGTTCCTTCTTTGATTTGGATGGTGCTTGCTTCAAAGGCATCGGGCACCCGAGACAAAGCCTTCCCAGCTCATCCTAATCCACCATAGCACTAATCCTAATTCCTATTGCAAAAATTACATTTATGTGGAAAAGTAAATCTAACTACACCAAAATAGAGTTAGCTAAATATACATATAATCCCAAAGTTGTATTTATAATTTGACTTAGCACCCTACATGGGTAACTAAGCCCACCTGTCCTAACTTGGATTATGCTTAAGGATTTAAGCAACCTACAAAAAAAGCATTCACATTTATTTTAAGCATCCCTTAAGCATAATCCCTAACAGAAAACATGATTAGGCTAATATTAGTTTATCATCTAGTCTATGAAGCATACACGCAAACATCTAATCTAAAATAATACATCATAAAAAATAAAACATACATCACATCATACACCATCCTAACTTAGTAAGTGGTGACTTAATTCTAATGTGTGTATTAAGGCTTGTGTGGTAAGTCTTGTTAGGCATTAGTGTTGTATTTTCTAAGTGTAGAAGGATTCAATTTAACATGAATGCTTGATTTCACTTGAAGTAGTTTAATTGATTTGAGAATTTTAATTTGTGTTTTCTTTTGTTTCATTTGATTACACTTAGCAACTAAGTGTTATAAAGAGAGAAAAAAAGGATTGCCCTCTTTCATCCCTACCTTAAGTCACTTTCTAAAGTATATTAATTTGATTTAGTTCTCTTTAGTGCATGGATTATTAAATGATTTAATTAATCTAAGTTTAGGTTCACTTTAAATAATCCTATTCAAAATGAAAGGCATCTTAAGATTAATTTAATTGAATTACTACCACATGACATATATTAAATCATTCTTTCCATCACATATAACATGCATATGATTTAATCTAAGATTATCTATGCAACATATTTTAGCACACTTAAATGATGAATGTATGTGTATGTTTAGAATTTATATTTTATTTGATTGAATTATTTAAACATATTAATTTAAAACTTTATCCAAATTCTTATACAAAAAAGACATAAGAATGAAATTAAATAGGCATGTACTGTTGTTAAACCAGGGAAGTGAGGTAATCAAATGACCTCCTTGGAGCTAGCTAAAGCCTCATTTCATGGGATGTCTAGACTATATACCCATTTGCATTCAAACATATGTAAATTCATATACATGAACATGGGAAGAAAGATCCAAATCATATGGATAATTAATTCAACCACTTAGTCAATTATGAATGCATGCAATTTTAATGTAAAATGGGATTTTCATTCACTAATCACATATACATATACATGTACAAAGATATAGACAAGTATGTCATTTTGTTAAACTAGAAGTGTAGGTAATCAAATGACCTATTTAGCTAACTAAAGCCTCATATTCTCGGGATGTCCAGACTATATACTTGCTTTTCTTGGACACACATGGATGTATACATAAATGAGGGAAAGAAAACCATGCAAAGATTATATATATTTTTTATATATTTTATTTATTGAATCATTTAGATATGAATTAAAGCTCTATCCAAATTCTAATGTTGAAATACATAAGAATGAAATCAAATGGGTACATGCCATTATTAAACTAGGAAGTGAGGTAATCAAATGACCTCCTTGGGGCTAGCTAAAGCCTGTTCCCAAGATGTCTGACTATATACCCATTACCATTCAATCTTATATAAATCAACACATGAATAGGGGAAAGAGAACTCAACGTTCATACACTTAAGCTATAAGCACATGCATTTCTTATGTATATATAACTAGCATCATAACACATATTATTATTCATTTATAAGCTTTTGAAAAATACATTTGATTTAATAGTGATAATAGCCATGCATATATTAAATTAAATCAACACATGCAAGCTTACATAAAGGAAATATTTTATTTATTTGATTTTGAAAAGATGGATGCATGAATTCAAATGACATACCAAATTTAACATGATTGGAAAGAGACAATCAAATATAAGCATGTGATTCATTCAACCAAACTAGTTCTTAAGGACAATCAAATCAAATAAGATTATTTAAAGCAAACCAAAGCTTCTTTATTAATTAAGTTTTGGATTTGATTTGATTTAAAGAGGAGAAGAGAAATCATCACTTGTTATTTTAAACCCATTCCACATTAGTGATTTGATTTAATTTAAGGAAATGTAATTAAGTTGATTTTATGGGTTAATTAAGTTGAACCCTTAATTAGATGAATTAATTACCCTTACCTATGTCACCTTAAAGTAATTAACTAAATAATTATGAGCCAACATGATATGCATGGAAAATAAACTTGCAATGATCCTAGGAAGTAAAAGGGGCCTAATGCAATTGGCTCATGATTAATAGTTAATTATAATAAGGGACTTAATTAAGTACTCTTATGGTTTTTCCACAAATGTGGACTAACCATAATTTCATTAAACTCTTTAGGTTATTAAACACTAAAGATCTACCCCATGATTTAATTAATTAAGGTCTATGTGATTATGATTTCAATTTGATTAAGTGATTTAATTAATTAGTTAAATCTTAATTAATTTCATTTTAAAAAGGGTGAAATGAACTTAGGAAAGGGTCCCAACCTATTCCTTAGTTCACTTATTGAACAATGATTAATAAACTTAATTAACCAATTTGTTATTGTTCATGGGATTAATTAATCAATTAACTTAAAAGAGTAGTTAAGGTTTAATTAATTTTTTCCTAATTAAGTGAGCAATAAATCCCAAGAAAATCATGGGAGGTAGAGGTCATCCCATTAAATTAACCCAAAATTTGGGATTAATTGCTCAATTAAGGAGTAATTAAGCTAATTAATTTTTTAATTAAACCTTAATTACTTTTCAAAATTGGTTAAGATCATTTTAATTAATTTTCCTCTAAAATACCTTTAAAATGAGTATTTATTTGAATTTTTTTATTTCTCTATGTTTTTATGATTTTAGAAGTTTAGCCATTAAAAATGATTAATTAAGCCTAATTAAAGCCTAATCCTGCCATAATGCACGACATGCTTTCCATGTCACGGATTGATACTTAAAACTATTTGACTTAGCTGCCTACATGGTATGCGGCATTTTCTTCACATCGATCTAAATGATGACATTAATCCCATAGCTTAATAGGATTAAATCATATCAAACTAGTGGATCTAATCACGACCGTCTATTTCGATCACATGAAATGATGTGCGTGATCTAACATCATGAGTGAGGGAGAATGGAGTCCGCCATTGCTCACTTGATCCGAAGCTTAAGCTCGGATCAACTCCAAAAAAGGATCCCATTCATGACATCAATCGGAGGGGATCCAATGATCAAGATCACATGAGATGCAAGTTTTCTTCAAAAAGCTCCAACCCATTTTGCCTAAGGATTAGTTTTGGAAGCATACCTCAGAGCTCACAAGTGGCTCAAATGATTGGAAGCTTCATCTAGTGGAGATGAATCTTGTTGAGTAGCAATTGGATCAATTCCTTGATGTTCACTGGAAGGCCATGAACCGATGATTTGAGCTTAGCTTTGAGTCCCACCTCGTTGGGAAGCTTGAGATGATTCATTCTTGCTGATGAGGCTAGGAAGGTGTGCAAAGTTAATTTGAGTTTGATGGAGAAATGGGAAGTTAGGTCAAAATGGGTGTGTCTATTTTGGGATGGAGAATGGCATTTTTGATCAGGAACGAGCTTGGAGCTGGGGAATGGCTCTAGTGGCTCGTCTTGGGTAGCTAGGGCTTTAAGGAATGATTTTTGTGTGTGTTTGAGTGGAAATGAGGGGGTGTATAACCCCCTTCATTTTGATCGTATGGTGGGATCGAGTTTGGCATATATTGGTCTTTCGTCCATCTCAGAGTCCTGGGTGGTAGGAAGGAGGTGAGTTGGCTCTGCTTGGTTGGTTAAAGGTGTGGAGGTGGCTACCAAGAATTCTTCAATGGGGAGGGTGAGGTAATTTCACCTCCCATGGGTCATGGACCCAACCACCCTTGGGTTGTAGGTCTAGTGCCTGTGGACCATTGAGAGAGTACCAAGTGGCCAAAGAATGGAAATGACCACTTACATGGGTGATTTGTCTCATGTGATGCCCTTGACCCAAGGGTAGAATGATCATTTGACATTGGATTTGATTTGATTTGAAATGAGCCAAAAGTGGTTAGCCCAAATTTCAAGTCAATTGGAGTTGATTTGGTTAGTTTGGTTCAATTTGACTCATTTAGGTCAAATTAGGTTAGTTGTCAAGTTGACCAATTGGTCAAATTGGGTCAAACCAAGGGTTGGGTCAAGTTCATATGATCATTTGGGATGTTTTGGTTCAATTGGTTTGGTTTAGTTTGGCTTAGATTTGATTTTGCTCATTTGAATTCATTTGGGTCAAATGGTTAAGTTGACCAATTTGACCAAATTGGCCAAATTGCTTGGGTTGGGTGTTGGTTTGGGTTTAGTTGACCAAGAAGATGATTGTAGGCTTTGGTTTCAATTAATTTGGATTTGGTTTTGATTTAGGCCAACTTGAACCTTTAGGTCAATTTGGGCTAAGTAGTCAATAATTGGGTTCAATGGTCCAATCATGGCTTTGGTCAAGTTCAACAATCAATTTGGAATGAACTTGAGCCATTGGTTAAATCAATTTGGTTTATATTTTGATTTGACCCAATTTGGTCTTTTAGGTCAATTTGGGTCAACTCAAGAGGGCCAATTGGGTTTGGTTTGTCAATTGAAGGTCAAGTCGTATTCAAATATTGATTTTGATTTGGTATGAATCATTCTTTTCAAGGGATTTGGCATTGCAATTTGGCTAGTTTGGGTTCAGGGTTAAGGGGTTGACTTGGTCAAATGACCAAGTTGACTTGGTTTGACCAATTTGATAATTGATCAATTTAGTGATTAACAATCATGATGGAGGTTTTGATGGGCTTGTTCCCAATTTGGGGATTAGAACTTGGCTCAAATAGGTCAAATTGGCCACTTTGGGTCAAGTGGACCAATGGTTTAGGCTTGATTTTGGGTTGAGTTTGATTTAGTTGAGTTTATATATGATTTGGGATTGATATATAAATTCAATTGCAATTGGCTTGGGTTCAAATGGGTTTTGGTTCATTTGAACATTTCAAGTCAAAAGGGTTAAGTTGGGTTTGACTTGGGTTGATTGTTTATTTGATGATTGTATATTTCATTTATATTTGTGAATATGATTGAAGGTATGATTGATTCATGAGAAAATCAATTGAATTTGGGTTTTGGAATGAAGGAATTTGGCTAAGTCCATGGAGTTGGGTCATGTGTTTGTTTGATTTTGATTTAGTTTTGATAATTTAAATGTATATTTCATTTAAATTTGTGGAGAAAATGATTAAAAATATGATTGATTTATGAGAAAATCAATTGAGTTTGACTTGATTTGGATTAAGATTTAAGTCCATGGGATAGGTCATATGGCTTGGAAGGGTTTTGATTTAATTTGATTTAGTTTGATTTAGTTTTGATCATTTGAATGTAGATTTGATTTATATTTAGGAAGATGATTGAAGATATAAATTGATTATGAGAAAATAAATTGATTTTGGATTGATTTGATTAAGATTTGGCTAAGGGATAGGTCATATGGCTAGAAGGGTTTCAAGTTTGGATTTGATCATGGGCTCAATCATTTGGTTTTGGAATTTGGTTTGGATTTGATTTGAATTTGAATTTATGTTTGAGTTGAACTTGAGTGAACATGGATTGGATTTGGGTTGTAGGGTAGGTGGATTATCCTAATCCCTAAGGCATAACCTAATCCTATGGTTAACCCTTCTAAGTCTTTAGGCTTAGGTTAAGTGTTTACCTAATTGTTAGAAGTGTCTTATGACTAGAAGTCTTAGTATCTAGAAGACTCAAGTCTAAGATGGAAGATTGAATTGCAATCCAAATGTGAGGTTAATGGCCAAGTTTCACATTATAGACTGATACATCTTTCAACGCTTTGCTTGGGAGACCATGGATACATGAGAAACATAGTTCCATTCTCTACAATGTATGAAGTTCATGAGAGGTGGGATCTCTATGTCAAAGGAGATCTCAAGCCATTTAGTTCGAGGTCATATATGAGGATGTGGCTTACTACCTCTCAAAATCAATAAGTCTATTCTCGAACTTGGTTTAAAAATAAAAGAAAAAAGAAAAAAAGAAAGAAAAAAAAGAAAAAAGAAAAGAAAAGAGAAAATGAAAAAAAGGGGAGAAATAGACTTGGAGGAGAAGTGGAGCTAACATTGATTCCACCCAGTTTACTCCATTCAACATATGGGTAGATGACTGACCTCCATTAGGAGGGAAGAGGCTGAGGAAGTTTGGGTGGAAAACCTCCTTATTGGCCACCCAATAAGATATGTCATTACTAAGAGTACACATCTATATATACTTAGAATCTAGTTCATAGGATGAGTTTTATATGGTACAAGCCTCTCTTCTCTGTAGATTCCTTGAGGTGACACTTGAGCAGATATGATGAAGGCGCTCAAAGTAAAGCATAAGTGTATCCAAGTCTATATGTGAAACAAGTTAGCATTAGTTGGGAACCTTAGCTCTAACCCCACTTTCCTCTCAAAAGCTAAGGGTTTGGTAGTTGGAAGCCCTAAGTCATCCAGTGAAGACTCAGGTTCTTTTCTGGGGAGCATCATCCTCAAGTCAAGAAGTTGATGTAGAACTTGAGGATGATTCATATAAAGATTTAATAGATCATTGATTGAACTTACCTTGTGTTCATAATTTATTAAAGAAAGGGTTAATCCCACATACTTGGTCAAAGCATCAAACTACTTTGAAAGAATATGGAAGAACAAATGCAAAAGCTCTCAATCGGACTAGATTCATGGTACAGTGGGTCCAGTTGATGATCATGATTACTACTTAGTCATCACCAATCATTTGGAATCTGATTGGTTCTTTTCAAATCACATTAACTCATATGAGAGCTATGCTTAGAAACTTGATGATCCAAATGATTTTGAAGTCAAAGATGCACCTAGAGTTATAAAAGAGATCAAGTCAACCATCGAAGCTCAAGGAAATTAACTTGGAACTAAAGAAGATCCAGACATACATCAATTCTTTGTTGAATGAAATTTAAACCAATGACTTAGTTAGGCTATATTATTGACCGAAGTTTAAGGATAGCTTGCATGGAGTTATGAAGAGATGCGATTGCTCGACATAGTAGTTCATAAATAAGAGTCTATTGCTAACCCTCAAACCTCCCGGATTTAAATATGGCATATCCAAAGATGAATTTCCACTACCAATCTGACATTGATGGTGGACATTGCCTCATCTCATGCGATTCTTTTCATGGATGGCTCATCCGGATATAACCAAATAAAGATGGCCCTAAGATGAAAGAAACACTGCTTTTAGAACCCCCAATCAATCTATTGCTATAAGGTCATGCCTTTCAACCCTTAAAATGCGCTACATACCAGCTATGACTCAAATCTTTGATGAACTCATTCATCATCAAGTCAAGTTATGTCGATGATCTCATGGTCAAAAGTAGAGAAAGGAAGACCATCTCTTTGACTTGAGATTATTTTAATAGTTAAGATAATTTAACCTCAAAATGAACCCCATGAAGTGTGCATTCAAAGTAGATTGGAAAATTCTTTGTTGTACACTAGGGAATTGAAATTGATCAGAAGATCATATATTAGAAATTCCACCTAAAAGTTTAACTCTCGATCATTCCAAGGGTAGTTATAATATCTAAAATGCTTTATATCCAACCTATCTAAAAGATGTCAGCCATTCTCAGCACTTGTCAAAAATGATGCCCAGTTCAAGTGGGATGACAAGTGTGAGCATGCCTTCAAAGACATCAAGCATTATTTGATGATGCTGCCGGTTCTAGTAGCCCCTATCCTGGGCAAGCCGCTCATACTTTACACTGCTGCATTAGATGACTCCCTTGGTGCTTTGTTGGCCCAAGCCAATGATGAAGAGAAGGAAAATGCACTCTACTACCTCAATCGTCGTCTAATCCCTACTGAGAATAATTATCCACCTATTGAGAATCATTGCCTAGCTTTAAGCTTTGCATCCCAAAAGCTACAACACATGCTTCCTCATAAAGTGAACTTAATTTTAGGATCAATCCTACTATAGTATCTCATGACATATCTATTCAATGATTGGCACAATGGTCCATGATCCTCTCAGTTTGACATTACCTTTGTACCCCTCTGGGTGAAAGGATAAGTGCTAGAAGATTTTTGGTAGAACACTTCATTTCTCTAATTCTCCTCTTAGTGATGATTCCCCAATGAACAAATCAAGAACTTAGGGATACAATATTCACCACTAGGAGATGTACTTCTCAACTCTCTTGTAGAGAATCTATACTATTTATATAAGTTTTATATTTTAAGCACCTGAACATCAACATCTTGGGATTCTACCAGCTATCAACCAAATCACCAGGTCCTATAAGGTTATAAATCCCAAGCTCCATCACTACCACAAGAATACCATGGAGTTATTTCCCAAATCTGAGGTTACCATTTATAAGATTCCTCGGAGAGAATGTCAAGCATGTTTTAGCCAAGCTTGCAAGGAGTTGGCATGAGAGATGAGTCCATATCAATAAAGGTCCAAAATATAAAAAGTCTTATCCCTTATTGATATTAAACTCATCAAAAGTACTCTTTGAAGGGGAGGTTTTCATTGCCAAGAAGGATGAGGAGTTAGATTAGAGGCAACCATTCATGGATTACCTAAATAAAGGCAAACTACCAAGAGAAGTCCCAAGCCCATATGAAGCAAGAACACTTTCCTACACTCTTGTGGATGGTCTTGTATTCGCCTTTCGATCATATGTGGTTATGTTGTTAGACAAGCCAAAGCTTGTAAGATATGATCAAGGTACACTGTGATTATATGGAGCCAACCAATCGTCCAAGATGAAAGCCAAGATCAAGACTAGATACTATTGGCCATCGATGATCAAAGATTGCATGGATACGCTAGGTGATGCCACCAATGTAAAATATAATGGTGTGGTCCTACAACCACCCAACATTCTACATCCTACATTAAATTTATGGCCATTTGAGTGTTGGGTACCACATAGTGGTCGATTGATCCTCCTTCTAAGGTCATCACTCATCTTAGTTACTAATAACTACTTTTCCAAATGGGGAAGGTGATTCTGCCGAGAGGTCACATCTCGATGTGCTCAATTTTTTTAAAACCATATCAATTTAGATTCCTCCTGATGAATTATATCTAATAATGGTATCGCATTCAAGAGCACCAAGATCAACAACTTTCTGGAGACACAACATAAATTGAGATATTCTACCATCAACTACCCAGAAATGTAAGCCTTCAACAAAACTCTCATCCAAATAAAGAAGACACTCAATAATAAGCACAAAGTGGCATGAGCATTAGTTGAAGCCTTGGGCCTAATATGACTTATAGAACTCCAACTGCCTACTCTTTTTTCTCCTTAGTGTATGGGTCAAGCTATTCTACCATTAGA
The DNA here is from genome assembly GCA_021442155.1 of Cymbidium sinense. Taxonomy (NCBI): domain Eukaryota; kingdom Viridiplantae; phylum Streptophyta; class Magnoliopsida; order Asparagales; family Orchidaceae; genus Cymbidium; species Cymbidium sinense. The sequence goes on along the minus strand of CM038214.1, from coordinate 67,671,011 downwards.
AGTGCAACTCCCATAAGGATAGTTGTATCAAGATCATAAGTAGAATGCTAAGTTATTAGAAGAGATCAAGGTTTGAGGAGACGCCTGCAAGCATGCAAAACATCAAGTTGTACAAAGGTAAATTTTTCAAGATCACACAACAAGTTGGTCTTCCTAGAGTTTTCAAGAAGGAGAGCTTATTTTAGTTCTAAGGAGACCCATTGTTGCTAAGATGGGAGGCAAGTTTGAACCCACTTGGGAAGGCCCTTTGCCATAGAAAAGGCCTACCAATGAGGATCTTAGCTTATTAATCATAAGGGAGAGCCCAATGCTTCAATCAATGGCTCTACTTAAAGAAATATTATAAATCATGTTTGAAAATAATTATCATCAATGAAAATTCCATTTTGAATTCAATCTCTTCCATGTTGAAAGTATTCTATTTGTAATCGCCATGATGTTTAGGGTAGGTGTAAGGAACCCAGAGGCATCATATCCTTCATCGACATACAAAACAAACTACACACAAACATATAAACAAACACATATCTTTTCTCAGCTACTTTAAGTTAAGATATCCCTCAATGACACTCACTCATTAGTGCCTAGGTCGAACACTACCAGTGTCACCCCGTGGTCTTCTTGCTTTGAGGATATAAGTTTGCTATTTTCCTTCCTTACTTGGCCACTGACAAGCCTTGTTAGTTAGGTATACCATGGCATAAGCTACCTCATGTTGGCTTGTTTAATAAAATATGTGCTTTCTTCTTGGATTAGCCTTCTGCATTATGGGTCAAGCATATTTGAAGTTTAGGATAAGTCCCTTGTGGCTCCTTCCATCCGACCGCTTCCCAGTCCTTCCTGGGCTCCACTTAATAGATCGATAGCATCTATTCAATGATGATACTATCCCGATGATCGGTTCACTAGAAAGTTGTAAGCCTACATCCTTTCTTTCTAGATTGATCATAACCACAAACTTAGGTTAGTTGGTTCTCACTATGTTGATGGATCACCACTCGGATACACCTTAGGTTATGGTTCTCACCATATACACCACTTATGGCGATGTAAGTGCTATGCTTTCTTTTGAGTTGGCCATCATACTATAGGCTTTCTTTTTAGGCTCGTGATAATGCTCTAGCACCTCCCTGTGGCACTATGTTTGATCACGCCCTTTAACCCATTATTAATTACCTTGTATTATCGACATATTCCTTTCCTAAGAACCATTGGAGAATTTGTTCTATGGATGTGATTCTCTTGGTCCAAGAATAAGATTGGTCAAGGATGACATAGCCCCTTCTTAGAGGTCCTCAGCACCAACAAGATCCATGCAAACATATAAATAAAATATATATTCACATGTATATTGGAGGACACCCCACAGCATACCTTTTCCAAAGAAGGCATCTATCTTTAGGGCGTGTCAAAACTCCCTATAGAATCACTACTCTGAGATATAAGTCCCTATTTCACTCAATAGTCCCCAAGTTGGGTTTTATTTGTTGTGATACCAACAAGTCACCCATTGTTACTTTAGAAGATGTAAGTATATGCTTCTTCTTGGCATAGCCATTGCACACCAAAAAGGAAACCCTTAGGTTGGCTAGCTCTACCCCACCTAGTAAACTATCCCTTGGATTTGTAAATTGAGATAAGATAAGTCTGATATAGCCCTTCTCTCATTGTCCATCGCACACACATGGTCCACAAATTAAATCTATCAAATTTGATCGAGCTCACATCCCTGGATATGCCCTCAATCAAAATCAAACTAAACCAAACAAACCATATCAAATCACATTAAATTAAGATAAAATTAATCTTGACTAGTTTTGAGTTGACATAAGTCCCCAGTGACATTCACTCAGTAGTCGCCCAAGGTCAAGTTCAATTTATGTGCAAACAGTCACAATTGTTATTCCTCACTTTAGAAGATGTAAGTTTGTTATGCCTTCTTCCTAGCATAGTCATTACACATCAAAAGGCAACCCTTAGGTTCTAGCTCAACCCCATGTGAGACTATCCCTTGGATTTGTAAATTGGGTAGGTGATATACCTTCTTAATGGGTCCATCAGACATCCATGAGTCCATATAAACTCATTAAATTAAACACAATTTTCCCCAATGGAGTTAAATTACACCCTTCTCCCTAGTGGAGCCCCAAATCATATATAAAATAAGTCAAGCAAACAAATCAAATTCAAAACCAACCTCTAGTGGACCAAATTAAACCAACTCTAGTAGAGTCTAAATCAAAGAAATCCAACCAAACTCTTATTCCCAATAGATACATCTCCAAGTAAATCTATGAAATCAAACTAAAATCCAATCTCAGGATAGCCCAACCGCTTCCCTAGTGGAAGGTTCATATTTGATCCCTTGGACTCGAGCCCATATCTAGTATGTGCCTCCATCAATTAAAACAAAATAAATAAAGTCAATTCAATCTTAATCCTCGTGGATTAGAGATTCTTATCCTAGTGGATTTTCTTTCCACAAATCATATAATCAAATCAAATTCAAACCTTATCCTCAGATTTTCTTTCTATGCCTCATATAGACCCCTCACATGTCATGTCCAATGCATGTGTGATCCCTATTGATCTCCTCCATGTCCTTGACATGGAATTCTCATCAAATCTTATTTCTTCTCTTATGCACACTATAATACTTCAACCAAAAGCCTAATAATGTATTCATTACATCATCTTAACATTGTAATCAACACTTTATGATTTGTGAAAGCTCAAACTAACTATACAATATCATGCTAAACATATTATAGAATTAACTTATATATTATATTATAATATATGATTTTATATTTATTATTATAATATAATATATTGTTCAACATTACACCTCATTAGAATAACTTATAACAAATAACAAAATTTTCTCAAAATATGAATAATGTTCATTTTGGATATAAAATTGTTATTTTTCAATTAATGGTACAAAATATCATAATTTGGTGTTGCTTCTTGGTGTGCTGAATTTGGTCAAATTCTTCCATCTCAACCATCAAATTAACATTTTTGTGAGTTTTGACCATGTATTATAACAAATCTAATAACTAAAATTTACAATAACATTAGTAACACACCACCACATTCATATATGTAAGTTATATTGTTATCTTATATTTTAATATTCTCTTGAAGACATTTTCTTCACCTACCATACTATGTTAGATTATCATTCTTTATATATTAAATTTATTATTTATTCAATTTAATTTATTAGTTTATGGTTTAGGGTTTAGGTTATTATTTTTATTCATTTGGGGTTTAGATTTTTGTTATAGTTTTAGGATGGTTTTATTTAGAGTTTATATTTTATTTAGATTTTACATTTATTTGAGTTTATTTTATGATTTAGGGTTTGTGCATAATTTAGGGTTGGTTTTGGGTTTTAGTTTAGTTTTTTATGGTTTTTTAGCTTATGGTTTAGAATTTAGGGTTCAAGCAACACCACCATTGCTATAAGTCTATGTAAAAGTATTGCATTAGAGTAATAAAATAAACTTATCAAAATAATCATGACATGAACCTTTAAATCATTGTAAATACCTTATTTAATGACATATTGAATAATGAAAAATGTGCTAGAGCATATGCCTATGTTAAATAAGCATTCACATTTTACAGATCTAAAGAAGTTATCCATGAAACTAGAATTAGGTTAGGATCTTAATATGGTACTCTTACAAATTAATGTAATTAATGATATTATGGTATAGAAAGATAAATATTTTATGTTAAGAAACTAAATGGGTTAGAAATAAGGAGATTGATAGTTTATTTTAAACTTTGGTATTTAAAAGTCAACTAGAAATGGTGTATGCGACATAGATAAAAGTTTGAAGGATAATATTATAAATAATAGATGTGGAGATATAAATTTTAAAGATTATTGTTGATACTAAGATTATCAATGTTATATGTCTATGTCAAGTAGGTTTAGGTATAAAAAGAAAACTTTTGGAATGAATTAGAGGATTAATACAAAAGATATTCTTGAAGAAAAAAGTATTTATTGGAGGAGATTTAAATGGACATGCTAGATTTTAGAAGATTTTAAAAGTATTCGGTGGTTATGGATTTAGTGACTAATGAAGAAGGTTGGACTATATTAGATTTTGCTTTAGCTTATGATTTTAGTTGCTAACACTTTATTTAAGAAAGAGATGAACATATTATTACTTATAATGGATCTAGTAAAATAGATTGATTATTATTGATAAGAAAATAGATCATTAGATTGTAAAGATTGTATCATTAAGTGAAAATCTAAGTACCCAACATCGACATTAGTTTTAGATTTTAAGATGAAAGATTGTAAGAGAAAAATAAACTAAATTATTGTCCTATAATTAGATAATTTAAAGAACACAAATATATTTTTTAAGAGCTACAAGAGATTAGAATTTGTGATGTTCATGAGGAAGCTAACATTATGTGGGAAAATATAAGTGAAATTAAGCAAGTAAAAGATGTGCTTGGAGAATCAAAAGGAAAAGCTTATTTTAATAATAATTAGTTGGTGGTGGAGTCAAAGTGTGCAAGAAAGATAAAAATAAGAAGTATTGTTATAAAACTTGGTTTATTTAATGGGAAAGATATAAAGTAGAGATTTAAGAATATGATGCATTTAGCTTTTAGTGATTTATACAATATATTAGATAGAAGGTGAAAGATGTATGTATAAGTTAGCCAACCAAAGAGATAGGAGAAGTAAAGACATATCAAGTGAGGTGTATTAAGGATGAAAATAATAAAATGTTTTTTTTAGAAAAGGATTTGAAATAGGTGGATGAGGTATTTTTTAATAAATTTTTCAATGAAGGATCTGAAAGTATGATTGATTTTAGCAACATTAATACCCTAAAAAATAGAGAATTTCATTTTTATCATTTTATTAGTAACTAAGTTACAAGCTTTAAAGAAAATGAAATGTGGAAAAGCAAGAGGACTGATAATATTCCAATAGAAGTAAAATATTTAGAAGATCAAGAATTTCTTACAAATCTTTTAATGTCATTTTAAAGACTAAAAGATGTCGATGAGTGGAGAAAGAGTTTGTTGGTTTATTTAAGAATAAAGGTGATGCACAAGAGTGTACAAATTATTAGGAATTAAGTTAATGCCATACATTAAAATTATGGGAGAGAGTAATGAGCATTACAATGTATTATAAGTTTTATTTTGGTTTCATGGTGTAGATCTACTATGGATGCTATACATTTAAGTGGTTTAATGGAGAAGCACAGAAAGTAAGGAGGATCTACAAATGATATTTATTGATTTAGAAAGCTTATGATAAAGTTTCAAGAGATGTTCTTTTGGAGAGTTCTAGAACAAAGGAGTTAATATTGGTTATTTTCAATTCATTAAGGATATGTATACTAGAGCTATTACTTGTGTCCAAACACAAGGAGGATTGACAAAATATTTTATTTAGTTGGATTACATCAAGGATTATTTAAACCCTTATCTTTTACTTTTAGTTTTGGATGTTCTTACTAAGAATTTACAAGAAGATTTACCTTGGTGTATGCTTTATGACATTCTTCTTGTTGATAAGACTAGAGAGGAGTCCAATAGAAACTTGAATTATGGAGGTCAACTTAGTCAAAGGTTTTATTTAAGTAGATCTATACTATATGGAGTGTAATTTTAGTTGTAGAAGTTAGTGGTAGGTTATTTAGTTTAAGTCATTAATAAGAGTGGCGGATATTTAGGCTCATTGTTAAATGATGGTGAAATAGATGGAGATGTTATTAGTAGAATTCAAGTTGGATGGTTGAAGTGGAGGAATGCATTATTATGTAGAAAAGTTCCACTTAAACTTAAGGGAAAATTTTATAAGATGGTGGTAAGATGACTTATGGTAGAATGTTGGCCAATAGAGAAGCATAAGACTAAGTTAAGTGTTACAAAGATGAGGATGATTAGGTGGATGAGTGGTTTTACTCTTAGATAGAATGCAAAATGAGTATATTAAAACGTTGGAGTAGCTAGGTGGATAAGATTAGCGAGAGTTTTTATATGGTTTGGACACATAAAGTTATTATGTTAGGAGAGTAGATGCATTTAGATTTGCCTTATGTTAAGAAATGAGAGGTAGACCTAAAAGACTTTAAGATGTTAAAAATGATCTAGTATACTGATTTAAATGAGAATTTGACATTACACAATGGAGTAGGATTCAAGTTTTATAGTGGGATTAAGGTTTTGTTGTTGTTGTTGTTGTAGAGAACAAATTGATTCAACATTTCTTCTTTCAATTTCATCAACCAAGTAGCACCAAGTTTTCTAAGACACAAGTGATGACATAGAAAAAAATGAGCACCTATATATAAATGAAAGCCTCTATAAGTAGAATTGTCTCTACTATAAGACAGTTCCATAAGGAGATCGATTATTCTTGGGTTTCTTATCAACCACCCTTGCCTTAGAAGGGATCCATCATCATATCCTCGATCTCCCTCCGCCACCCCAAGTTTGTAACCTCCAGCTCCCACATCCATAACCACCACCGCCTAACCACCACCTCCATATTACATCTAGATTCCCCACCATCACTATTTGGTTTCTTTCCAGGATCTAGATGAGTTTTTGATAGTGATGTTCTTACCATCAAGGTTCTACCCATTCTTAGAGTTTAGGTTTAAGGTTTGGTTTAGAGTTAAGGTTTTGGTTTTGGTTTAGGTTGTGGTTTGGAGTTTAGGATTTAGAGTTTGGGTTTAGAGTTTAAGGTTTAGGTTAGAGTTAAGAGTTTTATTTTAGGATTTATGGTCTAGGGTTTATTTAGAGTTTATAGGCTTAGAGTTTAGAGTTTAGGGTTTAGGTTTTTTTTTTAAAATTTTTATTATTATTATTTTAAATTAAGTAAACTCATTAGTTTATTTAGTATTTTTTATTTTTTTTATTTATTTTTTTTAATTTTAATTTAGGTTTATTTTATTTTTATTTTAGTTTAGTTTATTTATTTTAGGTTTATTTAATTTAGTTTGTTTTTTTTATTTAGTTTATTTTTTTTAGGTTTTTTAGGTTTAGGTTTATTTTTAGTTTAGTTTTATTTTATGTTATTTTTTTTAGGTTTAGTTTATATTTTAGTTTTATTTTAGGTTTTATTTTAGTTTAGGTTTATTTATTTTAGTTTATTTTATTTTATTTAGTTTTATTTAGGTTTAGTTTATTTTATTTTAGTTTAGGTTTTATTTTATTATATAGTTTAGTTTAGTTTAGGTTTATTTTATTTTTATTTTTAGGTTTAGGTATTTTTATTTTTTATATGTTTAGTTAAGGTTTTATTTTAGGTTTAGGTTTATTTAATTTTATTTTATTATATTTTAAGTATTTTATTTTTTTATTTTACTTTTAGTTTTATTTTTTTTTAGGTTTTTATTTTAGGTTTATTTTATTTTTAGTTTAGTTTTGGTTTTTATATATTTTATTTTAGTTTAGTTTTTTTTTTTTATTTTATTTTAATTTTAGGTTTTTGTTTTTTTATTTTTTTTATTTTATTTAAGTTTTGGTTTTTTATATTTTACCTTAGGTTTTATTTTTTTAGTTTAAGTTTTATGTTTTAGGGTTTAGGGTTTAGGGTTTGGGTATTTTAGGGTTTAGGGTTTGGGGTTTGTTTTATTTTAGAGTTGTGGTTTATTTAGGGTTTAGGGTTTAGTGTTTAGTGTTTGAGGTTTTGAGTTTTTAGGGTTTAGGGTTTAGGGTTTAGGGTTTAGGTTTAGTTTAGTTTAGATTTTGGTTTTGGTTTTGGGTTTGTTTTAGTTTAGGGTTTAGAATTTAGGGTTCAAGTTTTTTTTTTAACAAAGAATAAATTCAGGTTCAACATTTCTTCTTTTCAATTTCATCAATCAAGTAGCACCCAAAGTTTTATAAGACACAAGTGACAACATAGAAAAAAAATGAGCACCCATAAAGCAAGTCAAAAACCTTATATAAGTAAAACTATATCTACTATAAAGACAGTTCCATAAGCAGCAAATCAGTTGTTCTTTAGTTTCTCTAGTTCCTATCCGAACCACCACTGCCTCTAGAGTAGCAGGATCAGCCTTCATATCCTGGATCTCTCCCTCTGCCACCCCCGCGATGGTAACCTCTGTCGCTCCTCCCACCTCCATAACCACCACTACTCTAACCACCACCTCCATATCGATCAGCACGTCCAGATCCCCCACCACCATCACCATAAACACCGCCTTTGCCTTCCCCTCCACCGTGAGATCTAAATTGAGCTTAGTTGACGTTGATGGTCATGCCCTCAAGGTTCTGCCCATTCTTAGAGTTTACGGTTTAGGGATTCAGGTTCAGGGTTTAGGGTTGTAGGTTTTAAGGATTAGGGTTTTGGGTTTAGAGTTTAGGATTTTAGTGTTTAGGGTTTAGGTTTTAAAGTTGTAGGTTTAAGATTTAGAGTTTACGATTTTAGGGTTTAGGGTTTAGGGTTTAGGGTTAGGTTTTTTTTTAATTATGTTTTTTATTTTCTTAAAACTAAGTAAACTTGTAGGTTTAAGTTTGTTTAATTTATGTTTTATTTGTTTTAGTTTATTTTAATTTTAATTTTTATTTAGGTTTATTTTTATTTTTATTTAGTTTAGTTTATTTATTTTCAATTTATTTATTTTATTTTAGGTTTTTTATTTTAGTTTATATTTTAGGTTTAGGTTTAGGTTTAGGTTTCTTTTTTAGTTTAATTATATTTTTATTTTATTTTTTTTAGGTTTAGGTTTAAGATTTTTATTTTAAGTTTATTTTTAGGTTTTATTTTTTAGTTTAGGATTTGGTTTATTTTTAGTTTATTTTATTTTATTTAGTTTCTGTTTAGGTTTAGGTTTAGTTTATTTTAGCTTTAGGTTTAAATTTTATTTATTTCAGTTTAGGATTAGGTTTTTTTATTTTTATTTTATGTTTAGGTTTTATTTTAGTTTAGGGATTAGGTTTTATTTTTTATTTATTTTTAAGTTTTATTTTAAGGTTTATTTTTTAGGTTTATGTTTTTATTTAGTTTTTATTTTATTTTATTTTAGGTCTATTTTATTTTCATTTAACTTTTAGATTTTATTTTATTTAAGTTTTTTATTTTAGGTTTAGGTTTTTATTTATTTTATTTTATTTTATTTTATTTTATTTTATTTCATTTTTAGGTTTCATTTTTTTTTTGGTTTAGGTTTGTTTTTTTTTACTTTATGGTTTTGGCTTTTTAAATATTTTAGCTTTATTTAGTTTAGGTTTTTAGGTTTTAGGGTTTAGTTTAGGGTGGGGTTGGGGAGGGTTTAGAGGTGGGGTAGGGAATTGGTGGAAGATTTAGAGTTTAGAGGATTTAGTGAGATTTAGTTAGGAGGTGAGGGAGGGAGGGAGGCAGGCTCATCCTGCAGCCTCAGGTCACAGCTCAGCCCCAGGCTCCTTTCAGTGGCTTCAGTGCCTCAGTGGCCCAGGCCTTTTATTCTCTAGCCTAGGGCCTAGGCCTAGGGTTCTAGGTTTACTAGGGCTCATTCTCATGCTTTAAGGTTTCTTATTTAGGTTTTGGTTTTTATTTAATTTTTTTTATTATATTTTAGGTTTATTTTATTTTTATTTTACTTTTAGTTTTTAATTTTTTAAGTTTTTTATTTTAGGTTTATTTTACTTTTTAGTTTAGTTTAGGTTTTTATATATATATTTTATACAAGTTTAGTTTTTATTTTTTTATTTTATTTTATCTTTAGGTTTTGGTTTTGGAATTTGTTTTTTTATTTTATTTATTTTATTTAGGTTTAGGTTTTTTATTATTTTACTTTTAGATTTTATTTAGTTTAGGTTTAAGTTTTTAGGTTTTTAGGGTTTAGGGTTTAGGGTTTAGGGTTTTGGTTTTAGGGTTTAGGGTTAAGGGTTTAGGGTTTGGGGTTTATGGTTTAGAGTTTAGGGTTTAGGATTTAGGGTTTAGGGTTTAGTGTTTAGTGATTTAGGGTTTAGGGTTTGTTTAATAAAATATGAGTACACTTTCTAGGATTAACCTTCACATTGGGTCAAGCATATTTGAAGTTTAGGATAATTTCCATCCAGCTTCAAGTCCAGGTCATCCTTCCGGGGCTACTTAGCCGCTCTAGGTCGATAGCATCTATTGCAGATGATGTATCGATGATCCTTTCACTTAGAAAGTTGTAAGCCTACATCCTTTCTTTCTAGATTGATAATCATTTACACCTTAGGTTGGTTCTCACTATGTTGCTGGATCACCACTATCATGATACACCTTAGGTTAGGTTTCTCGCACCTTTGGATACACCACTTATGGCGATGTAAGTGCTATGCTTTCTTTTGAGTTGGCCAACATCTATAGGCTTTCTTTTTAGGCTCAGATAACTCCTAGCACCTCCCTGTGGTCACTATGTTTAGATCACGTCCTTTATAACCCCATTCAGACACTACTTGGGTTATTATCGAATTGGACAATTCTCCTTTCCTAGTAACTATTGGAGAATTTGTTCTATGGATGTGTAGATTCTCCCTCGGTCCAGTAAACCTAAGATTGGTCAAGGATGACATAGCCCCTTCTTAGTGAGGTCCCTCGCACACCAACAAGATCCATGCAAACATATAAATAAAATATATATTCACATGTATTAGGAGGACACCCTAACCTTTTCCAAAGAAGGCATACTATCTTTAGGGCAGTGTCAGCAAAACTCCCTATATGAATAGCGTGACTACTCATGAGTTAATATAAGTCCCCAGTAGCATTCACTCAATAGTTGCCCCTAAGTTGGGTTTTATTTGTTGTGATACCAACAAGTCATCCCAGCAGTTGTTCCTTACTTTAAAAGATGTAAGTCTGCTATGCTTTCTTCTTGGCATAGCCATTGCACACCAAAAGGAAACCCCTTAGGTTGGCTAGCTCTACCCCACGGCTAGTAAACTATCCCCTTGGATTTGTAAATTTGAGATAAGATAAGTCTGATATAGCCCCATCTCATTGGATCCATCGCACACCGACATGGTCCACAAATTAAATCTATCAAATTTGACTGAGCTCACATCCCCAGCGGATATGCCCTCAACTCAAAATCAAACTAAACCAAACAAACCATATCAAATCACATTAAATTAAGATAAAATTAATCTTGACTAGTTTTGAGTTGACATAAGTCCCAGCACCTCAAGAGTGCCCGTCAAGTTCAATTTATTGTGAATCCAACAGGTCACACCAATTGTTATTCCTCACTTTAGAAGATGTAAGTTTGCTATGCCTTCTTCCTAGCATAGTCATTACACATCGAAAGGCAACCCCTTAGGTTGACTAGCTCAACCCCACAGCCAGTAGACTATCCCTTTGGATTTGTAAACTTGAGGTAGGTCAAGGCTTATATAGCCCCTTCTTAATGGGTCCATTGCACATCGACAGAGTCCATACATAAACTCAGACTAATATAAACACAATCTAATTTTCCCCAATGGAGTTAAATTACACCCTTCTCCCTAGTGGAGCCCCAAATCATATATAAATAAGTCAAGCAAACAAATCAAATTCAAAACCAACCTCCTCAGTGGAACCAAATTAAACCAACTCCTCTAGTAGAGTCTAAATCAAAGAAATCCAACCAAACTCTTATTCCCAATAGATACATCTCCAAGTAAATTTATGAAATCAAACTAAAATCCTAATCTCTAACGGATAGCCCGAACCTGCTTCCCTAGTGGAAGATTCATATACATCCCTTGGACCAGCCCTAGATGTGCCTCCACATCAATTAAAACAAAATAAATAAAAGTCAATTCAATCTTAATCCTCAGTGGATTAGAGATACTTATCCCTAGTGGATTTTCTTTCCACAAATCATATAATCAAATCAAATTCAAACCTTATCCCCAGGAGATTTTCTTCTTCTAGGCCCTCAATATAGACCCCTCACATGTCATGTCCAATGCATGTGTGATCCCTTATTGGATCTCCCTCCATGTCCTTGACATGGAATTCTCATCAAATCTTATTTCTTCTCTTATGCACACTTATAATACTTCAACCAAAAGCCTAATAATGTATTCATTCAAATTACATCATCTTAACATTGTAATCAACACTTTATGATTTGTGTTGGTGAAAGCTCAAACTAACTATACAATATCATGCTAAACATATTAGTGTAAATTAACATTATTTATATTATAATATATATGATTTTATATTATAATTTGCTATAATATAATATATTGTTCAACATTACACCTCATTAGAATAACTTAAAAGGAACAAATAACAAAATTTTCTCAAAATATGAATAATGTTCATTTTGGATATAAAATTGTTATTTTTCAATTAAAAATGGTACAAAATATCATAAGTTTGGTGTTGCTTCTTGGTGTGCTTGAAATTCTTCCATCTCAACCATCAAATTAACATTTTTGTGAGTTTTGACCAAATGTATTATAACAAATCTAAAATAAACTAAAATGCACAATAACATTAGTAACACACCACCACATTCATATATATGTGAAGTTATATTGTTATGTACATTATATTTTAATATTCTCTTGAAGACATTTTCTTCACCTACCATACCTATGTTAGGATTAGGTCATTCTTTATATATACTCCTAATGACATCTTTATTCAAGGTTTAGGATTTAGGGTTAGTTTATGGTTTAGGGTTTAGGGTTAGTTTAGTTTATTTAGGGCTTTTGGGGGTTTAGGGTTTAGGGTTTAGGTTATAGTTTTAGTTGGGTTTATGGTTTTAGGTTTTAGAGTTTAGGGTTTAGGGTTTTAGGGTTTAGGGTTTAGGGTTTAGCATTTAGGGTTTGAGGTTTAGGGTTTTTATGATTTAGGGTTTAGCATTTAGGATTTAGGGTTTAGGTTTTTGGGTTTAGGGTTTTAGTTTTAGGTTTATGGTTTAGGTTTATTTATGGTTAATTTAGTTCAAGAACACCATATGTCTATCCCAAGTCCGGATGTAAAAAAGTGGAGGGTTGCAAATAGTCAAACTATCAAAATAATCATGACATGAATCCTTTAAATCATTGGTTAATGCTAGGTCCATGGAAGCACGCATGATGGATTGAATACTGAAAAAATGTGCTAGAGTGCATCGCCTATGCGGTAAATAAGCAAGGGTTCCACATTATGGATAGATGCAAAAAGAAGTTAGTCCATGAAACTAGAATTAGGTTAGATCTTGGAATATATACTTTAGTAAATTAATGTAATTAATAGATATTATGGTTCATAGAAAGATAAATATTTTATGTGTTGAAGAAACTAAATGGGTTGGGGAGAAAGCCAAGGAGATTGATAGTTTAGGTTTTAAACTTTGGTATTCGGTAAAAGTCGAACTAGAAATGGTGTAGTGATTATAGATAAAAGTTTGAAGGATAATATTATAAATATTAATAGATGTGGAGATAGAATTATAGCTTTAAAGATTATTGTTGATACTAAGATTATCAATGTTATAAGTGTCTATGCTCCTCAAGTAGGTTTGGAGGTAAGCGAAAAAGAAAACTTTTGGAATGAATTAGAGGGATTAATACAAAAGATACCTCTTGAAGAAAAAGTATTTATTGGAGGAGATTTAAATGGACATGCTTGTAGAGTGGTAGAAGATTTTAAAAGTATTCATGGTGGTTATGGATTTGGAGTGACTAATGAAGAAGGTTGGACTATATTAGATTTTGCTTTAGCTTATGATTTTGTAGTTGCTAACACTTTATTTAAGAAAAGAGATGAACATATTATTACTTATAAAAATGGATCTAGTAAAATACAGATTGATTATTATCTGATAAGAAAAATAGATCATTTAGATTGTAAAGATTGTAAGGTCATTCCAAGTGAAAATCTAAGTACCCAACATCGATTATTAGTTTTAGATTTTAAGATGAAAGATTGTAAGAGAAAAAATAAACTAAATTATTGTCCTATAATTAGATGGGGACACTTAAAGAACACAAATAAAAATATTTTTAAGAGCAAGCTACAAGAGATTAGAATTTGTGATGTTCATGAGGAAGCTAACATTATGTGGGAAAAAATAGCAAGTGAAATTAAGCAAGTTGCTAAAGATGTGCTTGGAGAATCAAAAGGAAAAGCTTATTTTAATAATAATAGTTGGTGGTGGAGTCAAAGTGTGCAAGAAAAGATAAAAATAAAAAGTATTATTATAAAACTTGGTTTAGATGTAAAAACTCAGAGAATTGGGAAATATATAAAGTGGCTAGAGATTCTAAGAAAGCAATATATGATGCAATTTAGCTTTAGTGATTTATACAGATTAGATAAGAAGGTGAAAGATGTATGTATAAGTAACCAAAGAGATAGAAGAAAGACATAGTTCAAGTGAGGTGTATTAAGGATGAAAATAATAAAATGCTTTTTTTTTAGAAAAGGATTTTGAAATAGGTGGATGAGGTATTTTAATAAATTTTTCAATGAAGGATCTGAAAGTATGATTGATTTTAGCAACATTAATACCCTAAAAAAATAGAGAATTTTATCTATCAGATTAGTAAAGAAGTTAGTGAAGCTTTAAAGAAAATGAAATGTGGAAAAGCAAGTAGGACCGATAATATTCCAATAGAAGTGTGGAAATGTTTAGAGATCAAGGAATTTCTTGCTTACAAATCTTTTAATGTCATTTTAAAGACTAAAAGATGTCGATGAGTGGAGAAAGAGTTTGTTGGTTCCTATATTTAAGAATAAAGGTGATGCACAAGAGTGTACAAATTATAGAGGAATTAAGTTAATGTGCCATACATTAAAATTATGGGAGAGAGTAATTGAGCATGCTTACAAATGTGATACGTAAGTTTCTCAAATCGCTTTGGTTTCATGCCAGGTAGATCTACTATGGATGCTATACATTTGTTAAGTGGTTTAATGGAGAAGCATAGAGAAAGTAAGGAGGATCTACAAATGATATTTATTGATTTAGAGAAAGCTTATGATAAAGTTTCAAGAGATGTTCTTTGGAGAGTTCTAGAATACAAAGGAGTTAATATTGGTTATTTTCAATTCATTAAGGATATGTATACTAGAGCTATTACTTGTGTCCAAACACAAGGAGGATTGACAAAATATTTTCCCATTTCAGTTGGATTACATCAAGGATCAGCTTTAAACCCTTATCTTTTTACTTTAGTTTTGGATGTTCTTACTAAGAATTTACAAGAAGATGTACCTTGGTGTATGCTTTTTGCTGATGACATTCTTCTTGTTGATAAGACTAGAGAGGGAGTCCAATAGAAACTTGAATTATGGAGGTCAACTCTAGAGTCTAAAGGTTTTTATTTAAGTAGATCTAATACTAAATATATGGAGTGTAATTTTAGTTGTAGAAGTTCTAGTGGTAGTGTTGTGACATTAGGTGAACAAGTCATTAATAAGAGTGAGCGTTTATATTTAGGCTCTATTGTTCAAATGATGGTGAAATAGATGGAGATGTTATTAGTAGAATTCAAGTTGGATGGTTGAAGTGGAGGAATGCATCCGCCTATTATGTGATAGAAAAGTTCCACTTAAACTTAAGGGAAAATTTTATAAGATGGTGGTAAGACCCGCAATGACTTATGGTGCGAATGTTGGCCAATAAAAGAGAAGCATAAGACTAAGTTAAGTTTACAAAGATGAGGATGATTAGGTGGATGAGTGGCTTTACCTTAGAGATAGAATGCAAAATGAGTATAGGGAAAAGTTGGAGTAGCTCCTGGTAGATAAGATTAGAGTCGCCTTATATGGTTTGGACACATAAAGGTCATGACCCATTAGAGAGTAGATGCATTAGATTTGCCTTATGTTAAGAAATGTAGAGGTAGACCTAAAAGACTTGGTTAAGATGTATAAAAAATGATCTTAGTATACTTGATTTAAATGAGAATTTGACAATAATAGGACACAATGGAGAGAGGATTTAGACCTAGTGGGATTAAGGCTTGCTGTTGTTGTTGTTGTTGTTGTAGAGAACAAATTCAGATTCAACATTTCTTCTTTTCAATTTCATCAACCAAGTAGCACCCCAAGTTTTCTAAGACACAAGTGATGACATAGATAAAAAATGAGCACCTATATAGCAAATGAAAAAGCCTCTATAAGTAGAATTGTCTCTACTAAGGACACTCCATAAGATCAGTTATTCTTAGTTTCTCTTATCGTAACCACCCTTGCCTCTCGAGTAGCGGGATCCATCATCATATCCTCGATCCCTCCCTCCGCCACCCCCAAGTTTGTAACCTCCACCGCTACTCCCACATCCATAACCACCACTGCTCTAACCACCACCTCCATATCGACCAGCACATCTAGATTCCCCACCATCACTACGATAAATGCCGCCTCTGCCTTTCCCTCCACCGCCAGATCTAGACTGAGCTTAGTTGATAGTGATGTTCTTACCATCAAGGTTCTACCCATTCTTAGAGTTTAGGGTTTAAGGATTTGGGTTTAAGGTTTAGAGTTGAAGGTTTTAGTGTTTAGGGTTTAGGGTTCAGGGTTTGGAGTTTAGGATTTTAGAGTTTCGGGTTTAGAGTTTAAGGTTGTAGGCTTAGAGTTAAGAGTTTAGGGTTTTAGGATTTATGGTCTAGGGTTTAGAGTTTAGAGTTTAGGTTTATAGGCTTAGAGTTTAGAGTTTAGGGTTTAGGGTTAAGGTTTTTTTAAAATTTTTTATTATTATTATTTTTAAATTAAGTAAACTCATAGGTTTAGGTTTATTTAGTTTATTTTTTATTTATTTTAGTTATTTTATTTTTAATTTTAATTTAGGTTTATTTTTTATTTTATTTATTTATTTTTAGGTTTATTTAATTTAGTTTTGTTTTTTTTATTTTAGTTTATTTTTTTTTATTTAGGTTTAGGTTTATTTTTAGTTTAGTTTTATTTTTAGTTATTTTTTAGTTTAGTTTATATTTTAGTTTTATTTTTTAGGTTTATTTTTTAGTTTTTTAGTTATTTTATTTTATTTTATTTTATTTAGTTTTATGTTTAGGTTTAGTTTATTTTATTTTAGGTTTAGGTTTTATTTATTATTTTAGTTTAGGTTTAGGTTTATTTTATTTTATTTTAGGTTTAGGTTTTATTTTTATTTTTTATATGTTTAGTTTTTATTATTTAGGTTTAGGTTTTATTTAATTTTATTTTATTATATTTTAAGTTTATTTTATTTATTTTACTTTTAGTTTTATTTTTTTTAGGTTTTTTATTTTAGGTTTATTTTAATTTTAGTTTAGTTTTGGTTTTATATATTTTATTTTAGTTTAGTTTTTATTTTTTATTTTATTTTAATTTTAGGTTTTGTTTTTATTTTATTTTATTTAAGTTTGGTTTTTATTATTTTACTTGGTTTTATTTAGTTTAGCTTAAGTTTTATGTTTTAGGGTTTTAGGTTTAGGGTTTTAGGGTTTAGGGTTTAGGGTGGGGTTTATGGTTTAGAGTTCAGGGTTTAGGATTTAGGGTTTAGGGTTTAGTGTTTAGTGTTTGAGGTTTTGAGTTTTTAGGGTTAAGGGTTTAGGGTTTAGGGTTTAGGGTTTAGGGTTTAGTGTTTCGAGTTTAGGATTTTGGTTTTTGGTTTTGGGTTTATGTTTTAGTTTAGGGTTTAGAATTTAGGGTTCAAGTTTTTTTTTTAACAAAGAATAAATTCAGGTTCAACATTTCTTCTTTTCAATTTCATCAATCAAGTAGCACAAAGTTTTATAAGACACAAGTGACAACATAGAAAAAAAAATGAGCACCCATAAAGCAAGTCAAAACCTTATATAAAACTATATCTACTATAAAGACACATAAGCGAAATCGTTCTTTAGTTTCTAGTTATCCCAACCACCACCGCCTCTAGAGCAGGGATCGACCATCATATCCCGGATCTCCCTCCGCCACCCCTGATGGTAACCTCTACCGCTCCTCCCACCTCCATAACCACCCACTACTCTAACCACCACCTCCATATCAGACGCCCAGATCCCCCACCACCATCACCATAAACACGCTTTGCCTTCCCTCCACCGTGAGATCAAATTGAGCTTAGTGACGTGATGGTCATGCCCTCTCGCCCATTCTGAGTTTAGGTTTAGGGATTGTGGGTTTAGGTGGTTTTAGGATTAGGGTTTTGGGTTTAGAGTTTAGATTTTAGTGTTTAGGGTTTAGGTTTTGGTTGTAGGTTTAAGATTTAGAGTTTACGATTTTAGGTTTAGGGTTTAGGGTTTAGGTTAGGTTTTTTTTTTAATTATGTTTTTATTTTAAAATAAGTAAACTTGTAGGTTTAAGTTTTTTAATTTATGTTTTATTTGTTTTAGTTTATTTTAATTTTAATTTTTATTTAGGTTTTTTTATTTTTATTTAGTTTAGTTTATTTATTTTCAATTTATTTATTTTATTTTAGGTTTTTTATTTTAGTTTATATTTTAGGTTTAGGTTTAGGTTTAGGTTTCTTTTTAGTTTAATTATATTTTATTTTATTTTTAGGTTTAGGTTTAAGATTTTATTTTAAGTTTATTTTTAGGTTTTATTTTTAGTTTAGATTTGGTTTATTTTTAGTTTATTTTATTTTATTTATTTTTTAGGTTTATTTTATTTTAGCTTTAGGTTTAAATTTTATTTTATTTTAGATTAGGTTTTTTATTTTATTTTATGTTTAGGTTTTATTTTAGTTTCTTTATTTTTTATTTATTTTTAGTTTTATTTTAAGGTTTATTTTTAGGTTTATTTTTATTTAGTTTTTATTTTATTTTATTTTAGTCTATTTTATTTTCATTTAACTTTAGATTTTATTTTATTAAGTTTTATTTTAGGTTTAGGTTTTATTTATTTTATTTTATTTAGTTTATATTTATTTTAATTTGGTGGTTAAGGATTTTTAGGGTTTTTATTTAGGTTGGTCTTTAAATTTATAGTTATAGTAGTTAGGTTTAGGTAGGGTGGGTGGGTGGGGAGGAGGGGTGAGGGCCTGGGGTTTAGGGAAAAATAGTAATTTAGGAGATATTGGATTAGGCCTGAGGTCAGGTTTAGAGTGGGTTTAGGTCAGGGCCCAGGGTTTTAGGGCCTAGTAGGTTTAGAGTAGGTTTAGAGAGAGGTTAGTGGAGGTCAGGTTAGGGTTTAGGTAAGTTTATTTATTTTAGTTAGGTCAGATTTATTTTATTTTAGGTTTAGGTTTATTTATGTAATTTTCTTATTTAGGTTTTGGTTTTATTTAATTTTTATTTATATTTTAGGTTTATTTTATTTTATTTACTTAGTTAATTTTAAGTTTTTATTTTAGGTTTATTTTACTTTTAGTTTAGTTTAGGTTTTATATATATTTTAAGTTTAGTTTTATTTTTATTATTTTATCTTTTTTGGTTTGTTTTTTATTTATTTATTTTATTTTAGGTTTAGGTTTTATTTTACTTTATTTATTTATTTGTTTTTAGGTTTAGGGTTTAGGGTGTGGTTTAGGGTTTGGTAGGGTTTAGGTTTAGGGTTTAGGTTTATGGTTTAGAGTTTAGGGTTTAGGATTTAGGGGTAGGGTAGTGTAGGATGAGGTTTTTTTTTAGGGTTTAGGGTTTTGGGTAGGGTTAGTGTTGATTTTAAGGTTTTAGTTTTAGTTTAGGTTTAGGTTTAGTTTAGAATTTAGGGTTCAAGTTTTTTTTAGAGAACAAATTAGTTCAACATTTCTTCTTTTCAATTTCTTCAACCAAGTAGCACCCCAAGTTTTGTAGGACACAAGCGATGACATAGAAATAAAATGAGCACCTATAGAGCAAGTCAAAAAACCCTATATAAGTAGAACTATCACTATTATAAAGATAGCTCCATAAGTAGCAGATCAGTTGTTATTTAGTTTCTCTAGTTCCTATTAAAACCACCATTGCCTCAGTAGTGGATCTCCATATCCCCATCTCCTCCGCCACCCGCACGACTGTAACCTCCGCCTCTCCTCCCACCTCCATGACCACCACTACTCCGACCACCACCTCCATATCGACTCACGTCTAGATCCCCCACCACCACTATGATAACTGCCTCATCTGCCTTCCCTCCACATGAGATCTAGACCGAGCTTGACGATGTTCCTGCCCCTCAAGGTTCCCATTCTTAGAGTTTAGGGTTTAGAATTCAAGTATAGGGGCTTATGTAGGTTATAGGTTTAGGGTTTAGGGTTTAAGGTTGTGCATTTAGAGTTTAGGGTTTAGGGTTTAGGGTTTAGGGTTATGATTTTTTTAATTATTTATTTTTATTTTTTTAAAATTAAGTAAACTTGTAAGTTTAAGTTTATTTAGTTTATTTTTTATTTGTTTTAGTTTATTTTATTTTTCATTTTAATTTTAATTTATTTTTATTTTTATTTAGTTTAGTTTATTTATTTTAAGTTTATTTATTTTAGTTTAGTTTTTTATTTTAGTTTATATTTTAGGTTTAGGTTTAGGTTTAGGTTTTGGTTTAGTTATATTTTATTTTATTTTTAGGTTTAGGTTTAAGGTTTTATTTTAGGTTTATTTTAGGTTTTATTTTTAGTTTTTGGTTTATTTTAGTTTATTTTATTTTATTTAATTTATGTTTAGTTTAGGTTTAGTTTATTTTACTTTAGGTTTAAGTTTTATTTATTTTAGTTTAGGTTTATTTTTAATTTTTATTTTAGGTCCAGGTTTTTTTTTTTGTTTAGGGTTTATTTTTTTATTTTATTTTAAGGTTTATTTTTTTATGTTATTTTATTTTATTTTATTTTAGTCTATTTTATTTTCATTTTAATTTTTTATTTAGGTATTTTATTTTAGGTTTAATTTTTTAGTTTAGTTTAGGTTTATTTATTTTATTTTATTTTGTTATTTATTTTATTTTATTTCATTTTTGGTTTTTGGTTTTAGTTTAGGTTTTATTTTACTTTATTTAGGTTTTAGTTTTAATTTTATTTTATGTTTATTTAGTTTAGGTTTAAGTTCTTAGGTTTCCAGGTTTAGGGTTTGGGTTTGGGAGGGTTTAAGGCCGAGGGTTTTAGGTCAGGATTATGGTTTAGGATTTAGTGTAGTGTAGGGATCACAATTTAGTGTAGGAGGGTTTGTGGGTAGGGTCAGGGTTTATGGTTTTAGGGTTTAGATTTAGCATTTAGGTTTAGGTTTAGGTTTAGAGTTTGGGGTTTTGGGTTAGTTTTAGGGTTTAGGGTTAAGATTAGGGTTTTTTCTAATTATTTTTTATTATATTTTCTAAATTAAGTAAACTCAGGTTTATGTTTAGTTTATTTTTATTTTTTTAGTTTAATTTAGTTTTAATTTTGATTTAGGTTTATTTTTAATTTTATTTAATTTTGTTTGTTTATTTATTTTAGGTTTATTTATTTTAGTTTAAGTTTTATTTATATTTTAGGTTTATTTTATCTTTAGGTTTATTTTTTAGTTTTATTTTCATTTTATTTTAGGTTTCAATTTTATTTTTTATTTTTTTGGTTTAGGTTTAGGTTTTTTATTCTATTTTAAGTTTAGGTTTAAGGTTTTTTATTTTAGTTTATTTTAAGTTTAAGGTTTTATTTTAGTTTATTTGATTTTAAGTTTTCTTTTAGGTTTTAGTTTTATTTAGTTTTTTTATTTTATTTTATTTTAGGTTTATTTTATTTTATTTTAGATTTAGTTTTATTTTGTTTAGGTTTTTTTTTATTTTTTAGGTTTTTTTATTTATTTTATTTTGTTTAATTTTTATTTTATTTTGTTTTATTTTCAAGTTTAGGTTTAGGTTTTAGTTTATGTTTTAATATTTTTTATTTTATTTTATTTTGGATTAGGTTTTAGGTTTTAGGGTTTAGGTTTAGTGTTTAGGGTTTGGGGTTTAGGGTTTAGGGTTTAGGGTTTAGTGTTGTAGGTTTTAGGATTTCGGGTTTAGGGTTTAGGGTTTAGGGTTTTAGATTTAGGGTTTAGGGTTTTTGGGTTTAGCGATTAGGGTTTTTTTTTTTTTTTATTTTATGAAGCTTCAAGAAATAAACTCAACATAAAAGCTAAAAGTAATTCCAAAAAAGAAAAAAAATCTGAACTTGTTTGCTTTAATAAAAGATGGATCTTAAGAAAAAAAGTTAAAACCATAGGTGCACAAACACAAAGATGCTAAGTGCCCAAAATAGTGAGAATGTAGTAGACTAAGACCCGAGCTTTTCCTTCTTCTCTTTAAAATGAGCCAAGAGGTACATTCTAGAAACCTTCACAACCTTGAACCTAACTTCGGGAATATCTCCTACAGCATGCCCTTTACGGCCAAATCTACCAATCAATACCTCATTATTTTCCTCGATGAAGTTCAAACAACCATCATTTGGAACAAAGGCTGCAATCTTTTTCCCATTCTTGATTAATTGGAACCTAACACATTTTCTGATAGTAGAGTTGGGTTGCTTTGTCTCAATGCCAATTTTTTCAAGCACATTGCCCTTTGCAAGAAAAGATTATGTGAATGGATTCTTCCATTCATTTCCAAGGTGACCTTTCTTGAATGATTTGTCTGCCCACCTCTGATTTCTTCTATGGATCTTCAATTTTTGACCAACTCCAATACCACGTGTTTTCCCCATGTTGATGAAATGAAAGAAGAGCCTCATGATCAAATTGAGTTTGAGCCACATAATGGATGTTGAGAGCTCAATAATTGGGAATTATTTAGGTTAGTTAGTTATCAATTACTTTTAGTTTTTAGTTAGTTAGTTACTCGTTAGTTTAGTATTTAGTTAGCATTTAGGGTTTAGGGTTGAGGATTTTTTTCTTTTAAATTAAGTAAACTGATAGGTTTAGGTTTATTTAGTTTATTTTTTATTTATTTTAGTTTATTATATTTTTATTTATATTTAGGTTTATTTTTATTTATTTTTTTTTAGATTTATTTTAATTTTTTATTTATAGGTTTAGTTTAGGTTCTTATTTTATTTTTTTAAGTTTAGGTGTTATGTTTTTTATTATAGGTTAATTTTTTGTATTTTTTTTAGTTTAGGTTTAGGTTTATTTTAGTTTATTTTATTTTATTTAGTTTTGATTTATGTTTAAGTTTAGTTTATTTTAAGTTTAGGTTTATGTTTTATTTATTTTAGTTTAGTTTATCTTAGTTTAGGTTTATTTTATTTTTATTTTAGGTTTAAGTTTTTTTTTAGTTTAGGGTTTAGGTTTCATTTTTTATATATGTTTATGTTTTATTTTTAGGTATATTTTTTAGGTTTACATTTTTTATTTATATTTTATTATATTTTATTTTAGGTTTATTTTATTTTTATTTTAGGCTTTATTCTATTTAAATTAGTTTTCATTTTTTTTTTAGTTTAGTTTAGGTTTTATTTATTTTATTTTAGTTTAGTTTTATTCTTTATTTTAATTTCTTTTAGGTTTAGTTCAGTTTAGGTTTTAGTTAATGTTTTATTTTATTTTATTTTTCATTTTATTTTAGTTTAGGTTTATTTTTTATTTTTATTTAGGTTTTATTTAATTTAGGTTTATGTTTTAGCATAGGTGGTTTATTTAGGTTTTAGGTTTTATTATAGGTTTTATTTTAGCTTAGGTTTATGTTTATTTTAGTTTATTTTATTTTATTTAGTTTTATGGTTTGTTTTTTTATTTTAGGTTTAGTTTAGGTTTATTTATTAGTTTAGTTTAGTTTAGTTTAAATCATTTGGTTTTGTTTATTTTATTTTATTTAAGGTTTATTTTTTAATTTCTTTAGTTTAGGGTTTTTTATTTTATTTTATAGGTTTTATTTTAGGTTTATTTTTTAAGTTTAGGTTTTATTTAGTTATATTTTATCTTATTTTAAGTTTATTTTTATTTTACATTTACTTTTTATTTTATTTAAGTTTTATTGTTTATTTTATTTTAAAAATAGTTTATTTATTTATTAGTTTTATTTTATTTTATATTTTGTTAGTTTAGTTTAGGTTTTAATTTAGGTCAGGTTTATTTATTTAGGTTTACTCTTTTAGATCTTTGTGGTTAGGTCAGGTTTGGAGTTGATAGGGCCTCAGCCTGGGGTAGTTTAGGGTGGGTAGTAGGTGAGGTTGGGGGTCAGTGTAGGCTCAGTGTGGTGGGTCAGTTAGGTTTGGAGTGCAGAAGGGTTTAGGGTAGGGTTGGGCCTGGGTTGGTTAGGTTTCTCAGTTATAGGTTTTATGATTTACTATTATTATTTATTTATTTTATTTAACGGTTTAGGATAGTGGAGTTTAAAGTATGATAGTAGGATCTAGGATTTTTGTGGAGTGGCTCAGTTGCAGGTTTAGATGTCAGTGGCCCAGTAATGAGCCTTAATTATTTTATTTTTAGTCTTTAGGTTAGTAAGTTTAGTCTTGTTAAGTTTAGGGTCAGTTAGGGTCAGGTTTGGTTGTGGTTTAGGGTCCCAGGTCAGTATTTATAGTTTAGTGGCTCCAGTTTAGTGTTTAGGATCTGTGGTTAGGCTCATGGTATCAGTTAATGGTATTAGGGCTCATAAGTTTAGGGTAGTTTAGGTCAGAGTGTTTAGGTCAGTAGTATCAGGGCCTAGTAGTTTTAGGGTTTTAGTGGCTCAGTTTAGCCTTAGTTAGGGCCTGGGTTTAGTTGGCCTTTGTGGTATGGTTTGGGGGTCAGGTTTTAGGGTATGGTAGGGTTTGATTTAGGCTCAGGGCAGTGGTCAAAATATGGTCTTGGGGTGGGTTGTGGCCTAGTGTAGAGTTGGGTTTTTATCTTTAATTTTAATTTTAGGGTAGGTTTAAGGCCTAGGTGGTCTTTAGTTTATTTTTTAAACCAATTAGTTTTTTAGTGATTTGGTTTTAGAGTTTAGGTTTTTTTTCTTGAAAACAACCCAACCTGTTTAGGTTTATTTAGTTTATTTCTTAGTTATTTTAGTTTGTTTTATCTTTTATTTTCTTTATGTTTATTTTATTTTATTTAGTGAATTTATTTTATTTTAGTTTATTTATTTTAATTTAGGTTTTATCTTAGTTTATATTAAGTTTAGTTTATTTTAGTGAGTTTATTTTATTTATTTAGGTGTTGTGATCTTTAGGGGAGGGTTGGGCCCAGGTTACTGGTTTAGGTCATGGATGGTAGCCCAGGGCCCACAAAGGTAGGGTTTAGAGCCCAGTTCAGGTTTGGCAGTCAGTGGTCGGTCAGGTTTAGAGCTCAGGGCACCCTCAGGGTTTAGGGTGGGGTCAGGGCCCAGGGTTTAGGTCAGCCTTTAGAGTCAGGGCCTGTGAGTCAAGAGTTTTAGGGTTAGGTTTAGTGCTCAGATTTAGGTTTATGGTTTATTTTATTTGTTTATTTTAGTAGATTTTATTTTATTTTATTTAGAACATTTGTTTTTATTTAGGTTTATTTATTTATTTTAGTGGGGTATTTATTTTATTTTAGGTTTAGGTTTAGTTTATTTTAGTTAAATTTTATTTTATTTTATTTAAGGCTTTATTTTTATTCTGCCTAGGTTTAGGTTTTATTTTATTTTTTTTGTTTAGGTTTTTTTTTATTTTAGGTTTATTTTAGGTTTTATTTTTAGTTTAGTTTAGGTTTTTTTTAGTTTATTTTATTTTATTTAGTCCAAGTTTAGGTTTATTTTATTTTAGGTTTAGGTTTAGGTTTAATTTATTTTAGTTTTAGGTTTATGTTTTTTTTTTTTTTTTTTTTATTTTATTTTCTTAGGTTTAAGTTTTTTAGTTTACAATTTTGGTTTTATTTTTAATTACTTTTAGGTTTTATTTTTTATGTTTAGGTTTTATTTTGTTTTATTTTATTTTATTTTAGGTTTAATTTATTTTATTTTACCTTTAGTTTTAATTTTATTAGATTTTATTCTCTTTATTTTATTTTTTTAGTTTAGATTAGGTTTTTTATTTATTTTATTTTAGTTTATTTTTATTATTTTATTTTATGTTATTTTTAGGTTTAGGTTTAGGTTTTAGTTTAGGTTTTTATTCTATTTTATTTTATTTATTTTAATTAGGTTTAGCTTTTTTTATATATTTTATTTTTATGTTTTATTTAGTTTAGGCTTAGGTTTTTATGTTTTGGGTTTAGGGTTTTAGGGTTTAGGTTTAGGTTTAGTGGTTTATGGTAGGTTTATGGTGGTTAGGGTTTAAGGTTTAGTGTGAGTCAGTGTTTGGGGTTAGTGGTTTAGGGTGCTTAGGTTTAGGTTTTAACAAATGAAACATAGGTTTAGGTTTATTTTGTTTATTTTTAATTTATTTTAGGTTTTATTTTTTATATTTATTTTTTTATTTTATTTATGATTTATTAGGATTATTTATTTTTTAGGTTTTATTTTATTATTTTAGGTTTAGGATTAGCGGTTTTATATTTTGTTGGGTTTTATTTTATTTTATTTCTTAGGTTTAAGTTTTATTTTTATTTTTATTTTTAGGTTTAGGTTTAAGTTTAAATTTTATTTTTTTAGGTTTAGGTATTAAGTTTTAATTTTAGGTCTATTTTTAGGTTTTATTTTTTTATTTATGTTTGGGTATATTTTTAGTTTATTTTATTTTATTTAGTTTAGGTTTAGATTTAGGTTTAGTTTATTTTCGATTTAGGTTTAGGTTTAACTTATTTTTGTTTCATTTATTTTAGTTTAGCTTAAGGTTTATTTTATTTTGTTTATTTTATTTTTATTTTTGGTTTAGGTTATTTTTTGTTTAGGGTTTTGGTTTTATTTTTTAATTATTTTTAGGTTTTATCTTTAGGTTGATTTTTAAGGTTTAGGTTTTTATTTAGTTTTTATTTTATTTTATTTTAGGCTTATTTTATTTTTTTACCTTCAATTTTAATTTTATTTAAGTTTTTTATTCTTACATTTATTTTATTTTATAGCTTAGTTTAGGTTTTAATTTATTTTATTTTAGTTTATTTTTATTAGTTTATTTTATGTTATTTTTAGGTTTAGGTTTAAATTTTAGTTTATATTTTTATTTTATTTTATTATTTTATCTTATTTAAGTTTAGGTTTTTTTATATTTATATTTTTTAGGTTTTATTTAGTTTTGGTTTAGGTTTTTAGGTTTTTAGGGTTTAGGGTTTAGGGTTTAGGGTTTTGGGTTTAGGTTTTAGGGTTTATGGTTAGGGTTTAGGGTTTAGGGTTTAAGGTTAGCTTAGGGTTGAGGGTTTTCTTTTAAATTATGTAAACCAATAGGTTTAGGTTTATTTAGTTTATTTAGTTTTTTATTTTTTTTATTTTAGCTTATTATTATTTTTAATTTTATTTTTTATTTATATTTCATTTAGTTGATTTATTTTGGTTTAGGTTTTTTATTTTAGTTTATTTTTTTGTTTTTGGTTTCAATTTTTTTTTGTTGAGTTTTACTTTTAGTTTATTTTTTAGGTTTAAGTTTAATTTTTTATTTTTAGTATTTGGTTTAGGTTTTATTTTATTTTTTGAGGTTTAGGTTTTAGGTTTTTATTTTAGGGTTATTTTTTAGGTTTTACTTTTAATATAGGTTTAGGCTTCTTTTAGTATATTATATTTTATTTAGTTTAGGTTTAGGTTTAGGTTTAGTTTACTTTACGTTTAGGTTTAGGTTTATTTATTTATTTTAGTTTATTTTAGTTTAGGTTCAGTTTATTTTATTTTATTTTTACTTTAAGGTTTTTTTTCTAGTTTAGGGTTTAAGATTTATTATTTATTTATTTTAGGTTTATGTTTTAATTTAGTTTTATTTTATTTTATTTTAGGTTTATTTTATTTTTATTTTATGTTTAGTTTTATTTTATTAAATTTTTTATTCTTAGGTTTATTTTATTTTTTAGTTTAGTTTATGTTATTATTTATTTTATTTTGCATGTTTTTATTAGTTTATTTCATTTTATTTACTTTTACGTTTAGGTTTTAGTTTATATTTTTATTTTAATTTATTTTCTTATTTTATTAATGTTTAGGTTTTTTAATTATATTCTTATATTTTTTTTACTGTAGCTTTAGGTATTTTAAGTTTTGAGGGTTTAAAGTTTAGGGTTTAGGGTATAGAATTTAGGATTTTAGGGTTTATGCTTTTAGGGTTTAGGGTTTAGGCTTTAGGGTTTAGGCTTTAGGGTTTAGGGTTGTAGGTTTAGGGTTTAGGGTTTAGTCTTTAGGGTTTAGGATTTAGGGTTTATGGTTTTTTTTAAATTAAGTATCTTAGGTTTAGGTTTATTTAGTTTATTTTTCATTTATTTTAGTTTATTATATTTTAATTTTTAATTATTTTAGTTTATTTATTTAAGTTTAGGTTTTATATTTTAGTTTATTTTGTAGGTTTAGGTTTATTTTTCAGTTAAGTTTTATTTTTATTTTATTTTTTAGGTTTAGGTTTTATTTTTTATTTAAAGGTTTAAGTTTAAGTTTTTATATATTTATTTAGGTTTAAGTTTTAGGTATTTATCTTAGGTTTACTTTTAGGTTTTATTTTTTAGTTTAGGTTTAGGTTTATTTTAGTTTATTTTATTTTATTTAGTTTAGGTTTAGGTTTAGGTTTTATTTATTTTAGTCAAGTTTATTACAGTTTAGGTTTACGTTTATTTTATTTTACTTTTATTTTGGGTTTAGGTTTTTTTTAGTTTAAGGTTTAGGATTTATTTTTATTTTTTTTGGGTTTACTTTTAAGTTAGGTTTTTGTTTAGTTTTATTTTAATTTATTTAAAGTTTCTTTTATTTTATTTTATGTTTAATTTTTATTTTATTTAGGTTTGTTATTCTGAGGTTTATTTATTTATTTAGTTTGGTTTAGGTTTTTATTTATTTTATTTTAGTTTATTTTTATTAGTTTATTTTCTTTATTTTTATGTTTAAGTTTAGGTTTTAGTTTAGGTTTTTATTTTATTTTATTATTTTATTTTATTTAGGTTTAGGTTTTTTAGATATTTTATTTTTAAGTTTTATTTAGTTTAGGTTTATGTTTTTATGTTTTTAGGGTTTTGGGTTTAGGGTTTAGGGTTTTAAGGTTTAGGGTTTTTGGGTTTAAGGTTTAGGATTAGGGTTTAGGGTTTAGGGTGTAGGGTTTAGGGTTTAGGGTTTAGTGCTTCAGCTTTAGGGTTTATGGTTTTTAAGGTTTAGGGTTTAGGGTTTAGGGTTAGCTTAGGATTTAGGATTTTTTTTAAAATTAAGTAAACTACTAGGTTTAGGTTTATTTAGTTTATTTATTATTTATTTTAGTTTATTTTATATTTAATTTTTATTTAGGTTTATTTTTTTATTTTTATTTAGTTTAGCTGATTTATTTTGGGTTTATTTATTTTTGTTTATTTTTTACTTTTAGTTTATTTTTTAGGTTTAGGTTTATGTTTATGTTTATTTTTTAGTTGAGTTTTATTTTTATTTTATTTTTAAGGTTTAAGTTTAATTTTTTTTATTTTAGGTTTAGGTATAGGTTTTTATTTTATTTTTTTAGGTTTAGGTTTTAGATTTTTATTTTAGCTTTATTTTTATGTTTTATTTTTTAATTTATGTTTAGGTTTACTTTTAGTTTATTTTATTTTATTTTATTTAGTTTAGGTTTAGGTTCAGGTTTAGTTTATTTTAGGTTTAGGTTTAGGTTTTATTTTTTTTAGTTTAATTTATTTTAACTTAGGTTTAGGTTTATTTTATTTTATTTATTTTTTTTTTAGGTTTAGGTTTTTTTTTTTAGTTTAGGGTTTAGATTTTATTTTTTGTTTTATGTTTATTTTTTTTTAGGTTTAGGTTTTTTTATTTAGTTTTATTTATATTACTTTAGGGTTAATTTTTTTACATTTAGTTTTGATTTTATTTAGGTTTTATATTATTACGTTTAATTTATTTTTTAGTTTAGTTTAGGTTATTTCTTATTTTATTTTAGTTTAGTTTTATTAGTTTATTTTATTTTATATTTAGGTTTAGGTTTATGTTTTAGTTTAGGTTTAGATTTTATATTATTTTTTAATTTTATTTAAGTTTAGATATTTCAATATGTTTTATTTTTTATTTAGTTTAGGTTTAGGTTTTAGGTTTTAGGGTTTAGGGTTTATGGTTTATGGCTTAGGAATTAGGGTTTAGATTTAGGTTTAGGTTTTGGGTATAAGGTTTAGGGTTTAGTATTTAGGCTTTAGGTTTAGGGTTTTAGGGTTTAGATTAGGGTTTAGGGTTTAGTGTTTAGGCATTAGGGTTTAGGGTATTTAGGGTTTAGAGTTTTGGGTTTAGAGTTAGCTTAGGGTTTAGTATTTTTTTAAAAAATTAAGTATGCCTTTAAGTTTAGGTTTATTTAGTTTACTAAGTTTATTTTATTTTTTGTTTTTATTTATGTTTTTTATTTAATTTGGTTTATTTATTTTAGGTTTATTTATTTTAGTTTAGGTTTTTTGTTTTAGTTTATTTTTTAGTTTTAGGTTTAGGTTTATGTTTATTTTTTAGTTGAGTTTTATTTTTATTTTATTTTTAAGGTTTAAGTTTTATTTTTTATTTTAGGTTTAGGTATAGGTTTGTATATTATTTTTTTAGGTTTAGGTTTTAAGTTTTTATTTTAGGTTTATTTTTAGGTTTTATTTTTTAGTTTATGTTTAGGTTTACTTTTAGTTTATTTTATTTTATTTTATTTAGTTTAGGTTTAGGTTCAGGTTTAATTTATTTTAGGTTTAGGTTTAGGTTTTATTATTTTTAGTTTAGTTTATTTGAGTTTAGGTTTAGGTTAATTTAATTTTGTTTATTTTATTTTTATTTTAGGTTTAAGTTTTTTTTTCAGTTTAAGGTTTAGATTTTATTTTTTATTTATTTTTATGTTTATTTGTTAGGTTTAAGTTTTTATTTAGTTTTTATTTTATATTATTTTAGGGTTAATTTTTATACATTTAGTTTTGATTTTATTTAGGTTTTTTATTATTAAGTTTAAAATTTTTTTTTAAATTAGATTAGGTTTTTTACTTATTTTATTTTAGTTTAGTTTTATTATTTTTTATTTTATTTTAGGTTTAGGTTTAGGTTTTAGTTTAGGTTTTTATTTTATATTATTTTTTTATTTTATTTAGGTTTAGGTATTTCTATATGTTTTATTTTTAGGTTTTATTTAATTTAGGATTAGGTTTTTAGGGTTTAGGGTTTAGGGCTTAGGTTTTAGGGTTTAAGGTTTAGGGTTAAGTTTTAGGTTTAGGTTTAGGGTTTAGTGTTTAGGCTTTAGGGTTTAGGGTTTCTAGGGTTTAGGGTTTAGGGTTTAGGGTTTAGTGTTTAGGCTTCAGGATTTAGGGTTTTTAGGGTTTAGGGTTAGCTTAGGGTTTAGTGTTTTTTAAAAAAATTAAGTATGCCTTTAAATTTAGGTTTATTTAGTTTACTTAGTTTATTTTATTTTTTTATTTTTATTTATGTTTTTTATTTAGTTTGGTTTATTTATTTTAGTTTTATTTATTTTAGTTTAGGATTTTTGTTTTAGTTTATTTTTTAGGTTTAGGTTTAGGTTTATGTTTATTTTTTAGTTGAGTTTTATTTTTATTTTATTTTATAGGTTTAGGTTTTATTTTTTTTATTTTAGGTTTAGGTTTAGGTTATTATTTTATTTTTTTAGGTTTAGGTTTTAGGTTCATATGGGTTAAGGGTTGAGTTGGTCAAATGATAAGAATTGCTTATTTTATTCATAAAATAATCAAATAAATCCCAGAGTAAAAACTAAATAAAATAATTTTCACTAATATCTTGGATTAATCTTCTTTACTCCATATATGCTATAACTGTCCAATTTAATCTACACACCTTTCCAAACCTTCCTCTCTTCTCTTCTCGAACTTGATAAATTAACATCTATTACATTTGAAACCTTATTCTCAAAATCGTTCTCGAAAATCCTTTACAATTTTGGACAAAAGACAAACCTGTCGCTTATATTACCCCTTTAAATCCCTCTTTAATTATCAGAGTCCGACCCATGAAATATCTCAAGATAAAATTGAGTTTCAAAACCAACTCAGAGTTACTACACTTACAACTCATCTCTCATAGTACTAGTCCACATAGTAGCTTTTCAAATGCAATCATGCCAAATAGATTCGCGGTAAAGCCCATATGGTCATCAATTACAAAAAACTCAATGATAATACTAAATTTGACGGTTACTTTTTGCCCAATAAAGAAGTCTTAATTAACCAAATTAAAAATGCCAAATGGTTTTCTAAGCTTTACTGCAAATTTGGTTTTTGGCAAATCAAAATGCACCCTGATAGTATCGAATTAACAGCCTTCAGTACTCCTCAAGGCCATTTTTAGTGGAATGTTATGCCCTTCGGACTCAAGAATGCACCACAGATATTTCAACAAAGAATGGATTATTTATTTTCAGAATTTAACACCTTTTGCCTAGTTTATGTAGATGATATTCTTACTTTTAGTCCAACTTTAACCACACATATGAAACAACTCACTCTCTTTGCCAATAAAGCCTATGGTATCATCTTAAGTAAAAAGAAGGCAACATTTGTAACCCGCCATTGAATTTTTAGTATTGAAAATTGACAACGTAATAGAATTACAAGATCATATTTTACAAAAAATAGATAATTTCAAAACTATCTCAATCGAAGGATCTACAACATTTTCTAGGATGCATCAACTATGCCGCATTCATAAAAATTTAGCCTTAAGAGTACCCTTACAAAAGAAACTACAAAAAATATACCTTGGACATGGGATAGCTCTGACAAAAATATTTTACAACAAATACAACAACATTACAAAACTCTTCCAAAGTTAACCCTACCAACCAATCAAAACTAATTATCAAAGATAGCTCGACTCATCTTTGGGGTGCCATTTTAAAAGCAAAATGATAAAATACTGAAGTCTTATGCCGTTACACTTCTAGCACATATACATCCACAGAACAAAATTATCATATCAATGAAAAGGAACTTCTAGCAATAAAAAAGGCTATCAAAAAATTTGAGTTATTTCTCAGTGAACACTTTATCATAAGAACTGATAATAAAACTGCTATATCCTTTATTAAAGGAAAAATTGTAGATTCGTTACCTAATAAATGATTAATTAGATGGCAAAGTTGGATTTTCTGCATATAATTTTGATATCAAATATATTGAAGGAAAACGAAATGCTTTAGCTGATACTTTAACCCGAGAATTTTGCGGTCATGAGTTCTCTCCCGGATAATGATTTTGAATACTCTCAACATGGAAACAAATTCAACAACTAAGGACTCAATAAAATCGATGATCACAAAATTAGGTTACATCAAATTATTGGATCAGCAATTATGGAAATTAGAATGTTGACTCGCAATCAATTATTGAGCATTACAATGTTAAGAAATATCTCCTTGGCGAGATTGATGAAGATCAATTACCATCCATTACAGCATTAGAACAACACGCAACACAAATAAAAATTCCATCAGAAGGAGACATGCAAATATCAACTAACACAGAAATAGAATTATCAGCCACTTTTGGCCAAGTTCTTAAAAAAGAAAAATCAAAGGAAAGAACAATAGAAGAAATAGCCAATGATTGGCAAAGATACTCTTTCAAGAGCGAATTAATCCACAAATATATTTCCATATAGAAAAATATCATGTTGCATATATCTATGGAATCATGATAATATTATAAAAGAATTATATGAAGGCTGGGTTAAATGATTTATCTTGAGGATTTAACACCACTTAAACAATTACCAAAAATTCTTTACGAAGCTATTGAACCATTCCAGGCTATTATCAAACATTGGAATTTATATATAAAATTATTCTAGACTTATCCATAAGTACCAAAAGGACAAATATCTCTGATACAAATCAGCATCAGTAGAGAACCATTTCATCGAAAATATGTGACTGATAAACCATTTTATCAACGATAAAAGGATGAAGACCTATTTCAAATCTGGATGGAAACCAGAAAAATAGACGTAGCAAATATTTGGGTATATCATTGCAGTGATACTCTATTTATCTACAGTTATAGAAAAACACCAACTCATCAAATCCACAAAATATTATATCAGAAATGGATAAATATGCTTTGAAAAAATATGGTCAAAAGCCATCTAGTAAAAGAAAATTTTTGTGCAAAGTTACAAATGGACAAACTCCATCAATGCAATTATTGCAAAAAGAAACAGACACTACAAACCTTTGAGAAATTTGGAACAATCGACAAAAATAGCAACATGAAAAGCAAAATTATTAATGACTACTAAAAGAAAAGCGAGAATTGACAAAGGCGACTCCACTATGAAAAGAAGCAATTATTGACACTCAAAGAAAAGCCACGGTCAAAAGAAAAATAATTATTCAAAAGTTGTCCCATTCCCCACTCAAAATGAAGATGCACACTCAGCTCCAATTATTGATCCCACTCAAAGAAAAATAGTGACAGATGCATTACTAGATGTAATTATTTCACACCGGTTTATAAATAAGAAGACAGAGCAAATATTTAGGCAGAGGCGAAATGAAGCTTGCTTAGTCATTTCCTCTTATATTCACCTAAGAGTCCCCTTGTGAGTTTCCTTAGTGATATACAGAGAAGTAACATGTATTATAGCCAGTCCAGCTAAGTAATACTTCTCTCTGGCTATGTCTGTAAGTTTTTATTTTATGTTTTCATATGCTTTTGTAAGATCATGTTGTCTGCTTGCAATAATATATACTATCGTATTATGTATATTTTTGGATTACGCCATGGGTAGGAAATGAACATCAACTGTGCTCTGTTATTCTGAAGTAATTTTAGAGGGTTGTGGTCTTAAGTGTTGCGCCTGAATCTTCCTCAAAAAGCCACAAGTTTTAGAAGACTATGATATGAGTAAATAGGGTCAAAATTATGAAAGTTCTCATAATATGATAACGTATATTATATAAGAAGATAAAATTCTTAGGGAAGTGTACTAGACCCATAGGATAGAACTTTCATATATAGTCAAAGAGAAGGCCTTAGTTATTATGACTTCAAGAAGAGAAAAAATAAAACAATTAGAAAAATAATTAGAAAAAGCAATAGAACAGCTGCGTCAAATAATCATAAAGAATATAGAAAAATTAAACTCCACGGGAAACATCAGAAAAAAGAAAAATCTGTTAGAGCCCTCAGAAATGGTATCAGAGAGTTCTACATACCATCTATGCTATAGCTGTCCAATTTAATCTACACACCTTTCCAAACCATATAATATTATGTGGAGTCAACAATTTACACAGACATATCCAAATGATGTTATGCTAGGAAGTAGAATACAATTTGCGGAAGAAAAACTTTGATGCACACAAATCCTACATAAACAAAACAAAAAAATATAAGCAATCGTTATGTTGTAATAAAATAGATATGGTACATCAATGGGGCTGTACAAACTTAAATAAAACAACATCCTGTAAAGGACCAAATTGTTACAAAAAGAAAAAATTCTTTAGAAAAACAAATAAGACAAATTTTAGTAATAAGAAATGAACTTTCAGAAAGAAACAATTTACTAAAAAATCAAAACTTTGTAAATGCTGGTTATGTAAAGAAGAAGGTCATTATATGAATGAATGCCCTAAAAGACAAAAAATAGCTAATATTAAATCTGTCCAAATAATCGAAGAAAATTACTTAGAACCCATATTTGATATATTTAAACTCGACTCAGAAGATGAACTCTATGAATTCACTAATGAAGAAAATTTTATCAACTCAGCCTATTATGATGATATTGATTTAAATGAATACCTATATTCTGATTAATTATGTCAGACATAGAACAAATTTTGAAACAGATACAATTATAGATGACCAATTAGAATATAATAGGCACTTAACTCTTTCAGAAATCGAATACAAAAAGATCAGAAAAAGAAAATTATCTTTAGGAACCAAAGATTGTTTCGACATGCCAATCTTAACATGGAATAGAAACATATATATGATCGTCAAGGAGAATACCCAATAGAAATAAGCGAAGCACAAGGTAGTACAAAAATTCCTTTATATAATTTAAGCGAGAAATCAAGATCTACAAAAAATACCACATCCGAAAATACTGAGACATGTCTTTTTGGAGGAATTCGATTTTAATAAAAGCATATTTTAGAAAAGGAATTGATAGCCCTATCACCTTATGGATCTATGATGTAATTATACACTAAAAAATAGATTCCTTATTAGAGTTATTCAAGGAAATTTATGCTATCAATCTTTATTATTTAATCTACATCCTAATTATGCTATCAACATTAATGATAGACATCTTGATCGTACTCTCACATTAAAACATAAGCTTGATCGTATACAACTCAGACAAGGAAGTGTTGTTTATAGTATTACCTATCAAATAGCATATGCATATAGTAATAACCACAACACCGTAATATTTAAACCACAAAATGAACCAATTCATTTAGATCCACTATTCTCTCAAATAGGACAAACAATTCAACCCAATGAAGTAGATTATACTACTTTAACTCCACCACCTGACACCCTCTCATTAGACTTTGGCGACAGTAGTTTACTCAAACCCAAGAATTTTGCAGGTCATGAGTTCTCTCCCAAATAATGATTTCGAATTACCAAATACTCTTGACATAGAAACAAATTCAATAACTAAGGAATCAATAAAATCTGATGATCACAAAATTACAGGTTACATCGAATTACTGGATCAGCAATTATGGAAATTAGAATGTGAAATTGCCTACAATAATCAATTATTGAATGAATTATAGAATATTAAGAAATATCTCCTTGGCAAGATTGATGAAGATCAATTACCATCCATTACAGCATTACAACAACATGCCACACAAATAAAACTCCATCAGGAGACATGCAAATATCAACTAACATAGAAATAGAATTATCAGCCACTTTTCTCAAGTTCTTAAAAAAGAAAAATCAAAGGAAAGAACAATAGAAGAAATAGACAATGATTTGCAAAGATACTCTTTATATCAAGAGCGAATTAATCCACAAATATATTTCCATACAGCCGAAAAATATCATGTTGCATATATCTATGGAATCACTGATGACAATATTATAAAAGAATTATATGAAGCTGGGTTTATTCGAATGATTTATCTTGAGGATTTAACACCACTTAAACAATTATCAAAAATTCTTTACAAAGCTATCGAAACATTCCAGGCTGTTGTCAAACATTGAAATTTATATATAAAATTATTCCAGACTTTCTAGAAGTACCAGAAGGACAAATATCTCTGATAAAAATCAGCATCAGTAGAGAACCATTTTATCCAAAATATGTGACTGATAAACCATTTTATCAATGATAAAAAGATGAAGACCTATTTCAAATTTGGATGGAAACTAGAAAAATAGACGCAACAAATATTTGGGTATATCATTGCAGTGATACTCTATTTATCTACAGTTATAGGAAACAGGAACTCGTCGAATCCATGAAGTATTATATCATAAATGGATAAATATGCTTCATAAAAATATGAGCATAGCCAGCCGTCTAGTAAAAGAAAAATTTTGTGCAAAGTTACAAACGGACAAACTCCATCAATGCAATTATTGCAAAAAGAAACAGACACTACAAACCTTTGAGAAAATTTGGAACAATGACAAAAATAGCAACATGAAAAGCAAAAATTATTAACAGCACTACTAAAAAGAAAAGAAGAATTGACAAAAGGCAGCTCCACTATGAAAAAGAAATGCAATTATTCAGCACTCAAACAAAAGCAGCCACAATCAGTCAAAAAGCAAAAATAATTATTCAAAAAGCAGTCCCAGATTCCCCCACTCAAAATAAAGATGCACTTAGCTCCAATTATGGATCCCACTCAAAGAAAACAATGAGATGCACTACTAGAGTTAATTATTTCACCAAGTCTATAAATAAGAAGATAGAGCAAATATTGAGGCGGTGAAATGAAGCTTGCTTAGTCATTTCCTCTTATATTCACCTAAGAGTCCCCTTGTGAGTTTTCTTAGTGAAATACAGAGAAGTAACATGTATTATAGCTAGTCCGACTAAATAATACTTCTCTCTGGCTATGTTTATAAGTTTTTATTTTATGTTTTTATACGCTTTTGTAAGATCATGTTGTCTGCTTGCAATAATATATACTATCATATTATCTATTTTTTGGATTATGGGTAGGAAATGAACATCAGTGTGCTCAATTTCGAACTAATCAGAGGGTTGTGGTCTTAAGTGTGTTGCCCAAATCTTCCTCGAGAAAGCCGAGTTTTAGAAGACTATGATATGAACCGGAGTAAACAGGGTCAAAATTCTAAAGTCCTCATAATATGATAAATATTATACAAGAAGATAAAATTCTTAGGGAAGCATCACCCATAGGATAGAACTTTCATATATAGTCAAAGAGAAGGCCTTAGTCATTATGACTTCAAGAAGAGAAAAAATAGAATAATTAGAAAAACAATTATAAAAAGCAACAGAACAGCTGCGTCAAATAATCATAAAGAAGATAGAAAAATTAAACTCTACGAAAAACATAGGAAAAAAGAAAAATCAAAGGAAAGAATAATAGAAGAAATAGCCAATGAATGGAAAAGATACTCTTTATATCAAGAGCGAATTAATCCACAAATATATTTCCATACAAAAAATATCATGTTGCATATATCTATGGAATCATGACAATATTATAAAAGAATTATATGTAGGGTTTATTTGAATGATTTATCTTGAGGATTTAACACCACTTAAACAATTACCAAAAATTCTTTAGCTATCGAAACATTCCGGCTATTGTCAAACATTGGAATTTATATATATAAAATTATTCCGGACTTATCCGTAAGTACGAGGACAAATATCTTTGATACAAATCAGCATCAGTAGAGAACCATTTTATCCAAAATATGTGATGATAAACCATTTTATCAACGACAAAAGGATGAAGACCTATTTCAAATATGGATGGAAACCAGAAAAATAGACGCAATAAATATTTGGGTATATCATTACAGTGATACTCTATTTATCTGCAGTTATAGGAAAACACCAACTCGTCGAATCCATGAAGTATTATAAAATAAAAACTCAGCAACATTATAAAATAGGACAAACAATAAATAGATTCCCATATATTCACAGAGCTATTCAAATTAATGAATAGTTGATATACAAGAACCTTCTCAGGAAATAGAAGAATTAATAAATGTTTGTACACACCATCAATTCATGAACGCAAAGCCCAACCATGGATACACCTATAAACCCATTTGCATGCTTCAATTATTTTATTGGGTATTCTCCTTGATGTATATAATATACGCTCTATTCCATGTTAAGATTGGCATGTCGAAACAATCTTTGGTTCCTAAAGATAATTTTCTTTTTTGATCTTTTGTATTCAGTTTTGAAAGAGTTAAGTTCCTATTATATTCTAATTGGTCATCTATAATTGTATCTGTTTCCAAAATTTGTTCTATGTCCAACATAATTAATCAACAAAACTTTTAATCAACAACAAAAATATCGAAGTTTTAATGAAACAAATAAAGATTTAATTATTCAACCATGACAATCTATCGATACACGAAAAATACAATTCACTAATAATCAATTATTACTAAAAGAATATTATATCACTCCTGAAAAATGTATTTTGATTGATTATTTGATATGTTACATTGCTTTTTCTAATAATAAGGGTATTATTGATTAAAATAAATTGATCACAATAAGTAGAAATTGTTCAAGTCCATTAAAAGTGTCAAGCAGTAGATTGGTATGATGAAGAGGTAAATGAGATGGAAGGAGCCATTGTTTGCGAACCACGATATCACGCGTATATAAGTGGAGGGATAGGTTCATACGTTGGAACATAAAGTTCAATTTGAATATAACTATGAAAGTGGACCATGATAGCGGAAAAGAGGGTTGAATCAATTTTATGGTGGTATCAATAAAGGTAATTGTATGTTGTTGTAAAAGTCCATCCTACTACTCTATCTTTTTCTGTGTCATCAGTTAAAAAGGTATGTTGAAAATCAATACGATTATTTAAAATATCCCAAAAACCAAATAGAATATTTGTTTAATTGGGACAAGCATGATTTATTCCATAATAGTCTTTATAGATGTATGGTTCGAGCTGGGATTAGTAGATTATTAGGAATTAATGTTGTATCTATATGTGACCGATGTGATCTGGTGTCTAATAATATCAAAATATGTTTTTCAGGAGAGATATAATATCCATTTAGTAATAATTGATTATTAGCGAATTGTATTTTTCATTTATCGATAGATCGTCATGGTTGAATAATTAAATCTTTGTTTGTTTCATTAAAACTATGATGTTTTTGTTGTTGATTAAAAGTTTTGTTGAGTAAACTACTATCGCCAAAGACTAATGAGAGGGTGTGAGGTGGTGGAGTTCAAGTAGCATAATCTACTTCATTGGGTTGAATTGTTTGTCCTATTTGAGAGAATAGTGGATCTAAATGAATTGGTTCATTTTGTGATTTAAATATTACGGTGTTGTGGTTATTACTATATGCATATGTTATTTGATAGGTAATACTATACACAACACTTCCTTATCTTAGTTGTATACGATCAAGCTTATGTTTTAATGTGAGAATGAGATCAAGATCAAGATGTCTGTTGATAGCATAATTAGGATGTAGATTAAATTGGACATATCCTTCGGATTAATCTACAATTGGACAGTGGTTGATATAACTTCCTCGCTAGAGCCCTCAAAAGCAAAATTCTATTTTACATTAAAATTGCATGCATTCATAATTGATTAAGTGGTTGAATTAATTAGCCATATGATTTGGAGCTTACTTCCTATGTTCATGTATACTAATTTACATATGTTTGAATGCAAATGGGTATATAGTTTGGACATCTTGAGAATTTAAGGCTTTAGCTTGCTCCAAGGAGATCATTTGATTACCTCACTTCCCTTTTAATGGCTATGCCTATTTAATTTCATTATTACATCCTTTCTATATAAGAATTTGGATAAACTTTTAAATTAAAATGTTTAAATAATACAATCAAATAAAATAGAAATTCTAAACATACACATACATTCATCATTTAAGTGTGCTAAAATATGTTGCATGTATCGATACACTTAGGATTAAATCATATGCATGTTGCATGTGATGGAAAGGAATGATTTAATATATGTCATGTGGTAGTAATTCAATTAAATTAATCTTAAGATGCCTTTCATTTTGAATTGGATTATTTAAAGTGAACCTAAAGTTAGGATTAATTAAATTATTTAATAAATCATTCACTAAAAAGAACTAAATCATATTAATATACTTTAGAAAGTAACTTAAGGTATGGATGAAAGAGGGCAATCCTCTTTTCCTCTCTTTATAACACTTAGTTGCTAAGTGTAATCAAATGAAACAAAATAAAACATAAATTAAAATGTTCAAATCAATTAAACTACTCAAGTGAAATCAACCATTCATGTTAAATTGAATCCTTAAAAAAATACAACACTAATATGACATGACATACCACACAAGCCTTAATACACAAATTAGAATTAACTCACCACTTCTAGCTCTAAGTTAGGATGGTGTATGATGTGATGTATGTTTTGTTTTATGATGTATTATTTTAGATTGGATGTTAGGGTGTATGCTTCGTAGACTTAATGATAGGTCAATATTAGCCTAATCATGTTTTCTGCAGGGGATTATTCTTAAGGGATGCTTAAAAATAAATGTGAATGCTCTTTTTATAGGTTGCTTAAATCCTTAAGCATAATCTTAGTTAGGATAGGTGGGCTTAGTTACCCATGTGTAGGGTGCTAAATCCAAATTATAAACACAATTGCTTGGTATTATATGTATATTTATCAACCTCTATTTTGCAAGTATAGTTAGATTTACTTTTCCCACATAAATGTAATATTTGTAATAGAAATAGGATTAGTGCTATGGTGGATTAGGATGAGCAGTGGCTAGAAGGCTTTTTCTTGGGTTGCCCTGTGATGCCTTTGAAATAAGCACCATCCAAATCAAAGAAGGAACCAAATAAAAAATGGAGATATGAAGAAAGAA
Source organism: Cymbidium sinense (assembly GCA_021442155.1). Taxonomy (NCBI): domain Eukaryota; kingdom Viridiplantae; phylum Streptophyta; class Magnoliopsida; order Asparagales; family Orchidaceae; genus Cymbidium; species Cymbidium sinense. The sequence goes on along the minus strand of CM038214.1, from coordinate 67,629,149 downwards.
GACCCCCATAACATTTAATACAATTATAATTATTCTTTCATATTCCACATTGTATAAGGGTAGAGCTCAGCTACCCATCTTTTCTCTCTTCAGGTTATACAGTGGTACCCGACTACACTGACCTCTTATTCTTTTATGATAGTTTATATAATTATTTGATGTTATGTTTACATTGTGCATTAGGATGGCATGCTTTTCATAGTTTCTTAAATGATTGATGCTTTAATATGTGGCTTGGATACAATTAAGCTCTTAGGATAAAAATAACTTTTCTACCCAACTAATCACTCATAACTAAATTCTAAACAACTCATAACTTTATCATAAAACCTAAGACATAAATAAGATAATTAAAATATTTAGCAACCCCTTAGCTATATGGTTGTATGTTTCACATCATGCATACATATTCTTTCTCTCTTGAACATGAAGGATCTCCATCCTTGCATGATAAAGAAATGTTTGACCTATGAGGGCATCCATTGTGGTGGAGAACACCTTCTTCTAGCTGATTTGACCCATAACCTATTTCATCATGCATTTAATCATACAAAATAATAAAGCTTCTATCAAAATGATGTGTCTAAAATGAAATAAAATTTTAAAAAATTTTTGCATCTATGGAATTAAGTCATATGTTTACGACTCATGCTCTAGTCTCTTAGAGAGTGAGTTTAGGACTTTAGTCTCTTTCTAATTAAATTACTACCCTAGATATCTTGCAATTTATAAGACCAGACTACATGATTTTAAAATCATAGGAGGAGTTAGCTAGTGGCCACTCCAAGCGATTATAAGTCCAGAAGTCAGACAATTTATTCTTTCTTATGGAGGTAAACCCTTATGTCCTACTATCGCTTAGATTTTGGTCATGCTTTAGCTCGTACTAAAGCTCTCTAGATTTAGGATCCGAGGTAGCTATTTCTTTTGGGATACGAGCATAAATCCTCACCTCTTAGGCATTCCCATAACCTTGTGTTGGTAGATTATATGCCCTAGTAATCTAATTAAATTTCAACTCAAAATATATAAATCTTCTCAACTTCAAAATTATAAAGCCCAACCATAGGATAGATTGGAATGCTCACTAGGCTTCAATGTATCATGAGCATTTCCTACTTATTTCATTTGGATTCCAAAAATAAGTCTTCTCCTTGAACCTTCCAAATTGATTTTCCAAATACAACCAATCCTTTGATAGTCTAACCTTGAAATCTTTGGAGATTATAATTATCTACTTTAATCAAGAGTATTCTTAAGAAATTTTTTTTTCCTAATATGTAATTAACTATGGAGGCTTGCCTCCATAGAACATTAAAACTTGGTTTAATATAAACCCTACTTTATTCATCTATGTAAAGTGGGAGAAAAATCTCTAGGACTTTCATAGACCCATCATGCCTTAGGAGTCCTTATTACGTTATTAGGTCCATTATAGGGTGATGCCTTCATCTTTTGAGATAGTACATCATACATCAATGTTGTACCCGATCACCTCAAAAAGTACCCTCCCTACATCAAAAAAATATATAGCACAAAGCCCTCTCCCCTTGTTCATTGAATCATCTCAACATCATCCTTTCTTTTCAAAGTTTGGAGATGTCGATCCTCCAGTAGGCAATGGATCTTAGACTCATAATGTTGACTCACTTGGGTCAGCAACTCTGGATAGCTTGTATGCCAACATCCACTATAATGTAAAGAAGGGTTGTGCTTTGTCATCCCTAGGGTAAGTCTTCATCTCTGTAACTTTTAAGATGTCCTTTGAGTGGAATGCCTCCTCTTTAGTAGCAGTCGCTGAGCTAAGCATATCTCTAGATCAAGTAAAGCCTTGATTAGAGATTCCCTCATCTCTTTAGATAAGAAAAGGGCATCGTATATGCTTATCTTAGCTGAAAACTTTCTAAGGTGAGCTAGGACATTGTAATCAACTCTGGCTTGGCCCTCTAGAAGCATATCCATGGGTGGAGAATCCTATGGAGGAGCTATATGCTCATTAGAACCAATGACTTGCTTACCCTTATCCTGAAGTGCTACCTTAGAAGGTAGAACTTTGCCACTGATTAGGTTGACTTCATTGACTTCTTGGAATGATGAGCCTGTGGAAAGTTCTACCTTCTCATCAGGCATACCTATAGCTTCTCCTTTGAGATCCTTAGAGTCAGTTGACTCCAAGTCAAACTCAAGAGGTGAACCTGATTGATTCAGAGAAGGATAGTCTGACTCCAAATCAGAAAGGAAAGGATCGAAACTACTAGAGCTATTATGATTATTTAGACTCAGAGAGCTTTCAATAGGAATAAAATCAAGAGCATTAAAAGTAGACAATATATAATTAGAATCAACTTTATTCATTAATTTCTTTTTGGGTGGAGGTACATGATAGAAATCAAGTAAAGTAAGCAGTATTAGGGATTTAGTGCGTTTATCCGCATATACAATGCTCTTACCAGTAGAAAAGGATCTATCAGAAGAGGTGGTAGCTACCATGGTGGAGGGAGTACTGGACTCAGCCTGTGGTTGCACTACTAGACTATCTCGGGCAAGTATGGTGAGCTGCTGCTGCTACTAGGCTATCACTATCCCTAAGTTGTCCTTTGTAACTAGCAAACCATCCTTAGTGTTAGAGGTTTGAGCTTAGCAAGGAAAGCTTCTTGATCTTAGAAATGATCTTCTTAGAGATTCGGGATATGGAGATATTATAACCTTCTTTGGTCTTAAGAGGATCATAAATATCTGCAAAGATTATTCTAATAGAATTGGATGGTTGTTCTAATAAGTATTCCTTAGGGATAACTATGGCTCTCAACTCATAGCTATGCTCAAACTAGTCCTTAAAAGTGATACAATACTCAGACATGGCCATGCGTTGGTAGGGGCAATAGCTAGGATCATTGCTCTTGCCCACTTTCTCTAGCCTCTTAGGCTCAGTAGCTGAAAGCCAAGTTGGTGGAAAGATTTTCTAACTACCTCCCTCTTGAATGAATATGGCTTATTCAATCTATCGGCAAGAGTTGGTGGAAAGTAGTTGCATACCGATGGGCATGAATACCACTACTGGGTAGGCTGAGGTGGTGGAAATGGTCGTTGTGGCGACTGCGGTGGCCGATATGATGGCCTAGGTGGTGGAAGAGGAGGTGGAAAAGGAGGCTGTTGAGCTCGTAGTCTCTCATACTGAACTCTGGTTGGTTACTTCCCTCTCTCCACTGACACAACTATCTCTGGCTTCTTCTCAAACACCTTCTGTGGCTTGGGCCTATATGATTGTTCAGGAAAGGGCAACTGTTTGGCTTTCTCTTACAGGCTAGTCGCCTTGCTGATTAATTTCTCAAATGTTTTGATGGTAAATCCCTTAAGCATGAAGGCAATCAGGCCATGGATATTCTTGAGAAGAATCTCAATAGCATGTTTTTTAGACAGTTATGGTTCGCATTTCATGCTCAGATTGCGCCACCTGAGAATGTAATCAGTAAGGAACTCGTTGAGTTTCTATTTCTCTACAATGAGGTCTCCTATAATCACCCTCTACTGAGCTCTAATAAAGCTCTTGATAAATAGGTGCTCCAACTTAGAAAAAGTCTTCACCGAACCATTCGACAGTTTGGCATACCAATCAAATGCAATGACAAACTACAAATGAAAAGGTGGAAGAGGAGTGCATTGCTGTCACCGGTGATGCAACAACTAGCTCTAAAGTGTGCAATATGTTATCATGGGCTCCCACTAGCATCAAAGATCTTGAGGGATGGTGGTACAAAATCCTAAATAAAATAAAAACTAAATTAAAACCAAAAGCTAAGAAAATAAAGCTAAAAATAAATACAAAATAAAACCTAAACCCTGAACTAAAAAAATGTAAACCTAAAATAAACAAAATAGGAACATCACATTCAACTAGGGTCAATCTAGATCTACCAGTGGAGGCAAAGGTGGAGGCAGCAGTTATTGCAGTGGTGGTGGGGGATCTGGTGGAGCTGGTGGATATGGAGGTGGTGGTTGGAACAGTGGTGGGTATGGAGGCGGGAAAAGTGATGGAGGTTATAGCCGTGGTGGTGGTCGAGTGAGAGATTAGGGATGTGATGGGGGATCCCGCTACTCAAGAGGCCGGGGTGGTTTTGATGGGAACTGGAGAAACTAAAGAATGACTGATCTGATCTACTGCTTATGGAACTATGTCTTTACAATAGAGATGGTTCTAGTTAGTTAGGGTTTTCGATTTGCTCTATCCATTCTCATTTTTTATTTATTTCGTCACTTTTGTCTTAGAAAACTTGGTGTGTTACTTGGTTAATGAAATCGAAAAGAAGAAATCATAAATCAATTTTTCTTTATTAAAAAAATGAAAATCCCTAAATCCTAAACTAAAACCTAAACCCTAAACCTAAAACCTATACCCAAGCCCTAAACCCAAAAAAACCTAAACCCTAAACCCAAAAAAAACCTAAACCCTAAACCCTAAACCCTAAAAGCTAAAAAATCTAAACCTAATATAAAACTTAAAAAATAAAATAAATAAAAACATAAACCAAATAAAATAATAATATAAAATAAAATAAAAATAAACTAAAACATAAATTGAAACCTAAACCTAAACATAAACCTAAAAGAAAAAAAATAAAAAATAAAACTAAACTAAAATAAAGGGTGTCACACATGCATTGGACATGACATGTGAGGGGCCTATTTTGAGGGCATAGAAGAGAAAATCTATTAGGGATAATGTTTGAATTTGATTTGATTATATGATTTATGGAAAGAAGATCTGCTAGAGATAAGAATCTATAATCCACTAGGGATTAAGATTGAATTGACTTTAATTTGTTTTGTTTTAATTGATGTGGAGGCATATCTGCTAGATATATGGGCTCGAGTTTGCTAGGGATCAGGTATATGAACCTTCCTCTAAGGAAGCAGGTTTGGGCTATCTGTTGGGGATTAAGATTTGAGTTTGATTTCATAGATTTGTTTGGGGATGTATCCACTGGAGATAACATTTTGGTTGGATTTCTTTAATTTATACTCTATTGGGGGAGATAGTTGAATTTGGATCCACTAGGGAGGTTGGTTTTGAATTGATTTTTTTGCTTGACTTGTTTATATGTGATTTGGGGCTCCACTAGAAAAAGGGTGTGATTTAACTCCACTAGGAAAGTCAGATTGGACCCACTAAGAAGGGGCTAAATCAGTCTTGACCTACCTTAAGTTTACAAATCTAAAGGGATAGTCTACTAGCTGTGGGGTAGAGCTAACTAACTTAAGGGGTTTCCTTTCGATGTACAATAACTATGCTAGGAAGAAGGCATAGCAGGCTTACATCTTCCAAAGCAAGGCACATGTCCATTGGATGCACAATAAATCAAACCTGACCTAGGGCAACTACTGAGTGAATGTTAATGGGGACTTATGTCAACTCAAAAGTAGTTAGGATTAATTTTATCTTAATTTCATGTGATTTGATATGCTTTGCTTGGTTTAGTTTGATTTGAAATTGAGGGCATATTCGTTAGGGATGTGAGCTCAGTCAAATTTGATAGATTTAATTTATGGACCATGTCATGTCATGGACCCAGAGAAGGGGCTATATCGACTTGTCTATCTCAGATTTATAAATCCAAAGAGATAGTCTACTGGTCATGGGGTAGAGCTAGCAATGCTATGAAGAAGGCATAGCAGGCTTACATCTTCTAAAGTAGGGAACAACCACTAGGGTGACCTATTGGTAGCACAATAAATTGAACCTGACTTAGGGGCAACTATTGAGTGAATGCTGATGTGGACTTATATCAACTCAAGAGTAGTCAGGCGATTCCTATAGGGAGTTTTGCTGACATTGCCCTAAAGATAGGATACCTTCTTAGGAAAAGGTAATGCTAGGGGTGTCCTCCTAATCCACAAGTGAATATATATTTTGTTTTTAAGTTTGCGTTGACCATGTTGGTGTGTGAGGGACCACAGAAGTGGAAATGTTGACCTTGACCTATCTCAGTTACCAAAGAAGAAGAATCCATAAGATGGATTCTCCAACCATAGGGGTAGTTACTAGGAAAGGGGAACTATTGAATCTGATAGTAAACCAAGTAGTGTCTAAATGGGATCGCAAAGGTCATGATCCAAATATAGTGCCCACAGGAGAGGTCTGCTAGGGTGTTATCCACGAGCCCAAAGAAAGCCTATAGGTGTAATGGTGGTCAACTCAAGGAGAAAGCATAGCAGACTTACATTTGCCATGAGTGGTGTATCCTAAGGTGCGAGAATAAACCAACATATGGTGTATCCATCATAATGAGTGGTGTATCGGTCAGTATAGTGAGAACCTACCAACCTAAGGTGCCTATCGATGTGCAACAATCAATCTAAAAAAAAAGCATGTAAACATACAACTTTCCAAGTGGAACGGATCATAGGAATAGTCTTTCATCGGTTGGATAGATATTATCTGACCTAGAGCGACTAGTAAGCAGGGAGCCCCGAGGAAGGATTGGACCTAGACTTGAAGCATTCAGGAGGGAAGGAGCCGCTAGGTGACTTATCTTAAACCTTAAATATACTCGACCCAGTTAGTGCATGAAGGCTAATCTAAGATGAAAGGATAACATACTCACATCCTCTTAAACAAAGCTAACATGAGGTAGCATAGGCCACTCAATAAGGCCTACCAAACTAAGGCACTTATGCAGTGCGTGGCCAAGTAAGGAAAAGTGCGCGACTACATCCTCCAAAGAAAGAAGACCACTAAGGTGACCCACTAGTAGAGCATGTCACCGACCTAGAGCGGCCTTGAATGAGTGTCGTTGGGCGTTATCTCAACTCAGAGTAGCCTGAGACAAAAGATATGTGTTTGCTTTATATGTTTATGTGTAGTTTGTCTCTGTGTTGTGTCAATGAAGGATAGGACACCGCTCAAGTTACATACACCTAAACACATCAGATTCAAACAAGAATACTTTTAACATGGAAGAGATTGAATTCAATATGGAATTTTCATTGATGATAACTATTTTCAAACATTATTTGTAATATTTCTTTAATTATAGCCCATTGATTAGAACCATTGGGCCCTTTCCCTTATGATTAATAAGTTGATAAGATCCTCCTTGGTAGGCCTTCTCTATGAAAAAGGGCCTTCCCAAGTGGGTTCAAACTTGCCTCCCATCTTACGACGGGCAACAATTAGTCTCCTTAGAACTAAAATAAGCTCTCCTACTTGAAAAGCTCTAAGACGGACCAACTTGTTGTGAGCTTGAGTCATTTTAGCTTTGTACAACTCAAGATTTTGGCATACTGGCAGGAATCTCTTTTCTAAACCTTGAAGCTCTTCTAACTGCAACTTGACATTACTCTTTTATGATCTTGCTACCCACAGCTATCCTTAGTGATGGGAGTTGGACTTCTAATGGTAGAATGACTTCAAACCCATACACTAAGGGGAAAGGAGTAGGTTGAATTGGAGTTTTATATGTGGTGCGGTAGGCTTACAAGGCTTCAACTAGTTGCCCATGCCACTATCGCTTATTATTATAGAGTGTCTTCTTTAGTATTTAGATGAGAGTTTTGTTGAAGGCTTCAGCTTAGCAGTTTGACCTCGGGTAGTTGATGGTAGAATATCTCCAATCTATGTTGTGTCTCTAGGCAAACTTATTGATATCGGTGCTCTTGAATGCTGTATCATTATCAAATATAATTCATCAAGGCACTCCAAACCTATATACGATATGGTTCCTAAAAAATGGAGCGTCTTTTTCTTATGCATGAATAACCTTCACCATTTGGAAAATTAGTCAGTAGCAGCTAAGATAAACTGATGACCCTTGAAAGAAGGAGGATCAATCGGACCCACTTTGTCTATACCCCCAACACTCAAATGACCATAAGGCCAATGTATGATGTAGAATGTTGGGTGGTTAGTGTAGGACCACACCATGTATCTGACATTTATGGCATTACATAGTCATATCCATGCAATCTTTGATTATCGATGGCTAGTGGTTTTGACATTGGTGGCATCACATATCCAGACTGGTTGGTTCCACATAATCCTGAGTATACCTCGATCATGATCTTACGGGCTTTGTGCTTGTCTAAACAACGTAACCACATATGATCCAAAGATCACTAGTACAAGACACCATCCACAAGAGCGTAGGAAAGTGCTCTCTGCTTCATATGATAGCCTTAGAACTTCTCTTGAGATAGTTTATCTTCATTTAAGTCATCCATGAATGGTTGCCTCTAATCTAACTCCTCGTCCTTCTTGGCAATGGCAACCTCCCCTTCAAGAGAGTACTTTTTGATGAGTTTAATATCAATAAGGGATAAGACTTGTCTATTTTGGACCTTTATTGATATGGACTCATTCTTTGAACATGCCAACTCTTTGATAAGCTTGGGTAAATAATATGCTACGACATTCTCTCCTCGAGGAATCTTATAAATGGTAACCTCTAGGATATGGACCAACAACTCTATGGTGTACTTGTATAGTGATGGAGCTTAGGCTTTATAACCTTAAAGGACCCAACAATTTGGTTGATAACTAGGCGAGAATCAGAAGATGTTGATGTTACGGATGCTTAGAGTAATGACTAACTACAGACCGCAATTAGAATCATATTACTTTATTGGTGCAAGAATTGGATAGATGATATGAGAATCTCATAACATCTTGGTCCAAAGTTAAGAGAACTATTCATACCCTTCCTTTCTTGGAATAGTAGATTATGGTTCTTCTCCTCTTTGAGAGGAAGCACCATCAAGTACATCTCCCGAGGTGAGTGCTAGTATCTCTAAGTTAATAATTTATTCATCGGGGAGATAATCACTAAGAGGAGAGTCAATAGAAAGTGTGTGTTCTGTTAAGAAATCTGCTAGTGCTTGTCCTTTCACTACACGGAGGGGTATGAAGGTAATGTCAAACTATGAGAGGATCATGGACCATCATGCCAACCATCGAGATAGCGTTGGTCGTGTCACTAGATACTATAGTGGATTTCTCCTAGAGATTAAGTTCACTTTATGAGGAAGCATGTAGTGTTGTAGCTTTTGGAATGCAAAGATTAAAGCTAGACAATGCTTCTAAATGGGTGGATAATTAAGCCTTAATAGGGATTAGATGGCAAGAGGTAGTAGAGTACATTTTCTTCCCTTCATTGTTGGGCCAATAAAGCACCAAAGGAGTTGTCTAATGAGTGTAAAGTTTGAGTGGCTTGCCGGGATAGGGGCTAGAACTGGTGACATCGTAATGCTTGATGTCTTCAAAGCATGCTCACACTTATCATCCCACTTGAACTTGGCATCCTTTTGACAAGTGCCGAGAATGGTGACATCTTCCGATAGGTTGGATATAAAGCATCTTAGATATGCCAACCCTTAGAATGATCGAGTTGACTTAAACTTTTAGGGGTGGCATTTATAATATTGCCTTGATCATCATCAAATCAATTTCAATCGGTGTCAAATAACAAACCCAAGGAATTTCTAAGCTACTTCAAATGCACACTTCAAGGAGTTCATTTTGAGGTGTTAAATTATCTTAACTATTTGAAAACTACTATCAAGTCAAAGAGATGCTCTTCCTTTTCTCTACTTTTGACTACAAGATCATCGACATAGCACTCAACTTAATGATGAATGAGTTTGCCAAAGATTCAAGTCATAGCTCCGGTATGTAGACGACATTTTTAAGGTCAAGGCATGACCTTATAGTAATAGATTCGATTGGGGATCTAAAAGTAGTGTTTTTTCATCTTCGGGGCCATCTTTATTTAGTTATATTCAGATAAGCCATCCATTAAAGAGAAGATTATATGAGATGAAGCAATGTCCACCATCAGCTCCAGGATTGGTAGTGGAAATTCATCTTTTGGACATGCCTTATTTAAATTTCTAAAATTGACGATATGTGAATTTGCCATTCTTTTCTTAACTAGGATGATGTCACAACTGTAGGGTATTTTTTTTTGGATGAAGCCAACATCGATGAGTTTCTTGACTTTAAAATGACCTTGTTCTATGTCTAATCACATGTGTCTTGCTTGATAGGGTTAGAGTTCTATTTCTAGTTTATGGGCACTACATCAAGAGCCAATCTAGGCATCTCTTCATTACTCCATGTAAAGTAGTCCTTAAACTCACCAATAGCTTAACTAAGTCATTGGTTTCAATTTCATTCAATAAAGAATTGATATATGTGGTCATGGATCTTCTTCAATTCCAAGTTGATTTCTTGAGCTCATCGATGGTTGACTTGATCTCTTCTTCAAACTCTTGCATCTTTGACTTCAAAATCATTTGGATCATCTGAAGTTTCTAAGCATGGCTCTTCATATGAGTTAATGTGATTTGAAAAGAACCAATTAGATTCCAAATGATTGGTGATGACAAAGTAGTAATCATCATCATCGACTAGACCCACTATACTGAATCTTAGTCTTGGTCTTGATTGAGAGCTTTACATTTATTCTTCCATGTTCTTTTGAAGTACCTCTCTTTGACCAAGTATATGGGATTAACCTTTTTTGCTAAATTATGAACATAAGACGTTCAGTTACATGTGCTTGATTCTATTAAATCTTTATGAATCATCCTCAAGTTTACATAAATTTTTTTTTGAGATGATGTTCCCATGAAGAACCTCTGAGTCTTTACACCTATTGTTGACTTAGGGGCTTGTTTAACTACCAAACCCCCATCTTTTTTGAGAGGAAAGTGAGGTTAGAGCTAAGGTTCCCAACCATGCCTAACTATTTTACATATAGACTTGGATACACTTATGCTTTGGTTTGGAGCCGGTCTTCATCCATTCTAGCTCAAGTGTCACTCCAAGGGAATCTACTAAGAAGAGGCGACAAGTGTGCTAACCATATAAGACTCATCCTATGAACTAGATTCTGTCTATTTGGATAACAAGTCTACTCACGGCTGGGACATATCTTCTATTGGGTGGCCAAAGAGGTTTTCTACCCCTAGGACTACTTTGCTTTATTCCTCCACTTAGTGGACGTTAGGTCATCCTACCCATATGTTCAAATGGAGCAAAAATTTTAATTTAATGTCATCCACTTCCTCTCAAGTCTATTTTCGCTCCCTTTTATTTTCTTTTTCATTTTCTCTTTTATTTTCTTTTTTCTTTTTCTCTTGCTTTTTATTTTCTTTTACTTTTTTTATTTTTAAACTTTGACCAAGTTTGCAAGAATAGACTTGTTGATTTTGAGGGAGGTAGTAAGCATCCTAATATATGTAGACCTCATGATCTAAATAACTGAGATCTCCTTCTACACGAAATGATCCCACCCTCTCATAAACTTCATACACTAATATGAGGGATGGAACTATGTTGTTCTCATATATCCATAGTCTCTCAAGCAAATCATTGAAAGATGAATCTGAGTCTATAATATGAAACTTGACTTCGGTCTTCCAATCATCTATCTCTAAGGGCAACACTACTAAGCCTAAATCCTACTGACCTCACTTTTGGAGTGTGGATTCAGTCATCCCATCTTAGACTTAGGAGTCTTTGAAACACTAAGACTTCCCTAGTCATAAGACACTTCTAATATTTAGGTAAACACTTAACCTAAACCTAAATACTTAGAAGGGTTAACCATAGGATTAGGTTATTCTTTAGAGATTAAGATAATCCACCTACCCTACAACCTAAATCCAATCCATGCTCACCTTCTCAAAACATACCTCCAGTTCAGTTCAAACAGCAAATTCAAATCCAAATCAAAACACAAACTCTAAAATCAAATGATTGAAGCCCATGATCAAATCCAAACTTGAAACCTTTCCTAAGCCATATGACCTATCTCATGGACTTAGCCAAATCTTAATCCAAATCAATCTGAAATCAATTTAGTTTCTCATAATAAATTTATATCTTCAATTATCTTCCTAAATATAAATCAAATATGCATTCAAATGATTAAAAGTAAATAAAACTAAATTATGGTGTTTATTTTCAGGATGTGGGGCACCACGCAAATCTTAGGTGGTACTTATTGAAGTAATCGGGTATGATATTAAGGAATGATATACTATCTCAAAAGATAGAAATCACCATCCTATAATGGACCAAATGACCTAATAAGGACTCCTAAGGCATGATGGGTCTTCGAATATACCAGAGATCTTTCCCCTACTTTAGATGGAAAAGTAAAGTAGGGTTTATTTTAAGATAGGTTTGTTAAGTTCCCTATGGAGGCATCCTCCCATAGTTAATTACATCCTAAGGAATGGGAATTCTTTAAGAATACTCTTGATTAAAGTAGACAATTAAAGTCTCCAGGGATTTTAAGGTTAAGACTATGAAAGGATTAGCTATTTCAGAAAATCAAATGGGATAGATCAAGGAGAAGACTTATTTTTGGAATCCAAAGGGGGAAAGTAGGGAATGCTCGTGATACTAGGAAGCCTAGTGAGATATCCAATCTACCCTATAATTGGGCTTTATATTTTTTGAAATTTAAAGTGAGTTAATTATTTGAGTTGACATTTTATTAGATTGCTAGGGCTTATAATTCCACAACATAAGATTGTGGAAATGCCTAAGAGGAGAGGATTTATACTTGTAGCCTAAAGGAAATAGCTACCTCAGATTCCTAAACTAAAGAGCCTTGGTACAAAACAAAGCCATGACCAAAATCAAAGGTGAAAATGGGTATATGGATTACCTCCACAACAGAGAATAAATCACTCGACTGCTAGACTTATTATCACCTGGAGTGGCAGCCAGCTAACTCCTCCTACACTTTAAATCCATGTAGGCAAGTCTTATGCTTTGCAAGATGGCTAAGTTATTGTTCATTTAGAAAGAAAACTAAGTCCTTAGACTCACTCCCTAAGAGACTAGAGCATGAGTGTATCCATGACTTAATCTAATGCAAATTTTATCAAATTTATTTGATTCTTTTGGACTTTTTATTTTGAAATAGGCTATGGGATTTTGTATGCCTAAATTCATGAGGATTTGATCATGGGCCAAATCAAGAGAGAAAGGGTTGTTCTTCCACCAATGGCTCTCATAAGTTAAGCCTTGATTCTCTAGCAAGGATGGAATCCCCCACTTAATAAGAGTGGAAGAATATGACATGCATGATATTATACATTCATTCATCCTGCTAAGAGGTTGCTAAAAATTTTATTATCTTGATTTAATTACTAGGCTTTTATGTGAGGTTATGAGTTGTTTTAAAATTTTAGTTATGAGTTTTTAATTGGGGTAGAAAAGTTAATTTTATCCTAAGAGCCTACCACATCTAGGCCACACATTCAAGCATCAATCATAAAGAAACTATGAAAAGCATGCTACTTTAGCTAATCTAAACACAACATCAAATAATTTTATAGACTACCATAAAAGAATAGAAGGCTAGTGCTCGGGTTCCACCGCATGCCTAAAAAAGAGAAAAGAGATGGGTAGCCAATCTCTACCCTTATACAACCAATTATAAAAAAAATAATACATGCTTCTTTTCTTCATTTATTCCTTCTCTTTCTTTTAATTTGATTTTCTCCAATGGCATCACAAGGCACCCTGTGGACTAAGCCTTGCCACTACTCATCCTAATCCCCATAACGCTAATCCTAATTCTTAATGAAAAATTACTTTAAAAATAGGAAAAGTAAATCTAGCTACACCCCAAAACAAATATTAGCTAAACACACCATACAACTCAAGTAATTATATGAATAATTTGGACTTAGCACCCCAAGCATGGGTAACTAAGCCCACCTATCCTAACATGGGTTATTCTTAGGAGCTAAGCAACCTGCACAGCAAAAGTATTTATATTTTTATTATAGCGGCCCCTTAAGCACAACCCCCTATAGAAAATATGATTAGGCTACTAACGGCCAAGGAGATTGATAGTTTAGGTTTTAAACTTTGGTATTCAGGTAAAAGTCGAACTAGAAATGGTGTAGGTGTGATTATAGATAAAAGTTTGAAGGATAATGTTATAAGTATCAATAGATGTGGAGATAGAATTATAGCTTTAAAGATTATTGTTGATACTAAGATTATCAATGTTATAAGTGTCTATGCTCCTCAAGTAGGTTTGGAGGTGTTTAAAAGAAAAATTTTGGAATGAATTAGAGGGATTAATACAACAGATACCTCTTGAAGAAAAGTATTTATTGGAGGAGATTTAAATGGACATGTTGGTAGAGTAGTAAGATTTTAAAAGTATTCATGGTGGTTATGGATTTGGAGTGACTAATGAAGAAGGTAAGACTATATTAGATTTTGCTTTAGCTTATAATTTTGTAGTTGCTAATACTTTTTTTAAGAAAAGAGATGAACATACTATTACTTATAAAAATGGATCTAGTAAAACAGATTGATTATTTTTGATAAGAAAAATAGATCGCTTTAAATTGTAAAGATTGTAAGGTCATACTAAGTGAAATTTTAAGTACCCAACATCAACTATTAGTTTTAGATTTTAAGATGAAAGATTGTAAGAGAAAAAATAAACTAAATTATTATCCTAGGATTAGATGGGGACACTTAAAGAATACAAATAAAAATATTTTTAAGAGCAAGCTACAAGATATTAGAATTTGGGGTGTTCATAAAGAAGCTAACGTTATGTGGGAAAAATATCAAGTGAAATTAAGCAAGTTGCTAAAGATGTGCTTGGAGAATCAAAAGGAAAAGCTTCTTTTAATAAGAATAGTTGGTGGTGGAGTCAGAGTGTGCAAGAAAAGATAAGAAATAAGAAGCATTGTTATAAAACTTGGTTTAGATGTAAAAATTTAGAGAATTGAGAAAGATATAAAGTGGCCTGTAGAGATTCTAAAAAAGAAATATATGATGCAAAAAATTTAGCTTTTAGTGATTTATACAATAGATTAGATACCAAAGAAGGTGAAAGATGTATGTATAAGTTAGCCAAGCAAAGAGATAGGAGAAGTAAAGACATAGTTCAAGTGAGGTATTAAGGATGAAAATAATAAAGTGCTTTTCTTAGAAAAGATATTGAAAATAGGTGGATGAGATATTTTGATAAACTTTTCAATGAAGGATTTGAAAGTACGATTGATTTTAGCATCCTTAATACCTAAACAAAATAGAGAATTTCATTTCTATCATCGATTAGTAAATCAAGTTAGTGAAGCTTTAGAGAAAATGAAATGTGGAAAAGCGAGGACGGATAATATTCCAATAGATGTGTGGAAATGTTTAGGAGATCAAGGAATTTCTTGGCTTACAAATCTTTTAATGTTATTTTAAAGACTAAAAAGATGCCAGATGAGTGGAGAAAGAGTCTATTGGTTCCTATATTTAAGAATAAAGGTGATGCACAAGAGTGTGCAAATTATAGAGGAATTAAGTTAATGTGCCATACATTAAAATTATGGGAGAGAGTAATTGAGCATAGGTTACAATGTGATACAGAAGTTTCTCACAATCAGTTTGGTTTCATGCCAGGTAGATCTACTATGGACGCTATACATTTGTTAAGAGGTTTAATAGAAGCATAGAGAAAGTAAGAAGGATCTACATATGATATTTATTGATTTAGAGAAAGCTTATGATAAAGTCTCAAGAGATGTTCTTTGGAGAGTTCTAAACGAAAGGAGTTAATATTGGTTATATTCAAGTCATTAAGGATATGTATACTAGAGTACTTGTGTCCAAACACAAGGAGGATTGACAAAATATTTTCCTATTTCATTTGATTACATCAAGGATCAACATTAAGCCCTTATCTTTTACTTTAGTTATGGATGTTCTTATGAGGCATTTACAAGAAGATGTACCTTGGTGTATGCTTTTGTCGATGACATTCTTCTTGTTGATAAGACTAGAGATGGAGTCCAATAGAAACTTGAATTATGGAGGTCAACTTTAGAGTCTAAAGGTTTTAAGTTTAAGTAGATCTAAACTGAATATATGGAGTGTAATTTTAGTTGTAGAAGTTTTAGTGATAGTGTTGTGACTTTAGGTGATCAAGTCATTAATAAGAGTGAGCGATTGATATTTAGGCTCTATTGTTCAAAATGATGGTGAAATAGATGGAGATGTTATTAGTAGAATTCAAGTTGGATGGTTGAAGTGGAGGAATGCATCCGCCTATTATGTGATAAAAAGTTCCACTTAAACTTAAGGGAAAATTTTATAAGATGGTGGTAATACTTGCAATGACTTATGGTGCAGAATGTTGGCCAATAAAAGAGAAGCATAAGACTAAGTTAAGTGTTACAGAGATGAGGATGCTTAGGTGGATGAGTGGCTTTACTCTGAGAGATAGAATGCAAAATGAGTATGTTCGGAAAAAGTTGGAGTAGCACTGGTAGATAAGATTAGGGAGAGCCTTAGATGGTTTGGCCTCATAAAGCGTCCAGATGACCCGATTAGGAGAGTAGATGCATTAGATTTGCCTTATGTTAAGAAAGGTAGAGGTAGACCTAAAAGTCTTGGTTAAGATGTATAAAAATGATCTTAGTATACTTGAATTAGATGAGAATTTGACACATAATAGGACACAATGGAGATGAAGGATTCATGTAGCCGACCCCACCTAGTGGGATTAAGGCTTGTTGTTGTTGTTGTTGTTGTACTAACGGCCTAACATCCAGTCTATGAAATATACACCCTAACATCTAGTCTAAAATATTACATCACAAAATAAAACACAATATTATACATACAACTCCCTAACTTAGCACTAGAAGTGGTGACTTAGTATTCTAATGTGTGTGTTTAAGGCTTGTGTTGTAAGACTTTACTAGGCTTCTTTAGTTTAAGTTTTAATTTGGAGTTTGAATTTAAATTTTACCTTTGGGTGATTTCAATTTAAATGATTTAATGATTCACTTTTCATTTTTATTTCACTTTTATTTGGTTAAAGTGATGTTTAAGTTTTCAAGAATGAAGAGTGGAATGAATTCTATTTATAGACAGAACTCACCCTATTCAACATCCTAATTCCTAAAGAGTATAACTAAGATCCTTAAGTATCCTAGTTAGCCCATTTGAATTTATTAATTGATTTGATTTGATTTATTAGATTTAATTTAGAATTTAGAATTTGAGTTTGTTTAAGTATTTGATTGATTGATTTTGGATTAGATGTTTTTGTTTAATTACATCTTGATAATTCAATGTCCTTAATACGTAATGAAGTTTAAGTTTGTTTAAAATCATGTTTTTTTATTGATTAATTTTAGATTAGATGTTTGGTTTAATTAAATCATGATAATTCAATATCCTTAATCTCTAATGAAGTTTAAGTTTCTTTAAATTCATGTGTTTTTGATTGATTAATTTTAGATTAGATGTTTTGGTTTAATTAAATCTTGATAATTCAATATCCTTTTAAATTAATATCTAATTCTTTTCTTTGATTATGGTTATGTCACTTAATATCATGCTTATTTGATTATGGTTATGGTTCATTCATTTGTAGTTTGATAATATTAGATTAATTGAGATTTTATTTTGATTTTTAATTGAGTTTGATTCCTTCTAATTAGGATTTTACTTTTTAATCTTATCCATTTGTCATGTTTATCAAAGTTTGGTTTGCATTTTGATTTCATACATTGGATAGTTAATTAATTGATCTTATTTAAGTAGGTTGAATGAGATTTGATTTGATTATATATTAAATTGATGAGAGTCTTTCTTAATTTAACTTAATTTGATTTAATTTGATTTAATTAGCTTTATTATTCTATTGGTTTTCTTAGGTTCAATGTGATTATGTCATTAGTTTAATTAAGAAGTGTATTTATGTTAATTATAAAGGTTTGTTTAATTTTCAATTTGGTTTCATATTTGTTTAGACTAATGATGTAATTAATGCTTAATGGTTTAGGATTAATTTAGGTTTTGATTAGTATTTAATTGCATTTTGATTGATTAAACTTAAGTTTAATGTGATTAATTTGATTAACTTAATTAGTTTATTTAAGAGGTCTGATCAAATTATTAAATTAGGTAAATATTTGTTTAATTTTTTTAAAAAAATTTGAGTTCATATTTATTTAGGTTAATGCTGTAATAAGTGAGTTAATGATTTAAGTTTAAATTTGGATCTTATTAGCATTTAATTGCATTTTATGTTTGATTAAGCTTAAGTTTAATATAATCAATTTAATTGACTTAATTAGTTTATTTAATAGTGATTAAATTAATTAGTAGATTAAATAAGTTTTTGATTTGGATTAATTTTAATGTGATTTATAAAATTAATTTAGTTTGTTAAGATGATGGATTAATTTTTAAGTTTGCATTAATTAGATGTTTGATTAATTAAGTTTGATTAAGGGTCAATTATAATTATTAAATTTATTAATGGTTTATTTAATTTGAGATTAATGACTTAATTATTTAGGTTTAATTTAGGTTTTGATTAGTGTTTAATTCCATCTTAATTAGGTTTGATTAAGTTTAGGTTTTATATGATTAATTTAGTTAACTTAATTAGTTTATTTGAGGGGTGTAGTTATTAAATTTAATTAGGGGTTTGATTTAAGATTAATTTTAGAGTTAGCTTTAATGTAAATTATTTAAATTAATTTAATTAATTAAATGATGGATTAATTTATTAAATTTGCATTAATTAGATGTTTGACTAATTAAGTTTGATTATTCATGATTAGGGTTTTACTTGATTTGATTCATTTATTATGTTTGTTTGATTTCATTAACATGTTTGATTTTGGTTATTAGGTTGGAAATATTTTGGTTAATTAATTATCTTATTAGAAATGGATGTGATTTAATTATATGTTAATTAAGTTTACTTTAATTTTATTTGGTTTAATTTGATTAGTATCAAATGATTAAAGTTTCCTAAATTTGTTGGGTTTTGAGTTTGATTTAAGATTTAATCATTTAATTGAGTTTTATTAACTTAAATAAGTTTAATCATATTTAATTTAATTTTCTCTGAGAATGAGATTTCTCTGATTTGAAATTTGATTAATGATTGCTTAAGTGCTATTTCATTTGATTTTGATTTAATATTTAAATTGTTTTAGATTATATTTTAACTAACTCCTTAATTGATTAAACTCAAATCTTAAGTGTTTGTTTAGGGTTCATTAAGATTCAGAAGATCACATTATTTTCTTAAGAGTCCTAGATGTCAATTGTAGTGATTTAAGCCATTTTGAAGATTTTTTTAAATTTTTGAATTTTTATTTGATTTATTATATTAAAATGGACAATCTAAACTACAAAATTTAATTTCTCCGTATCGAGAAGTATTTTTCACTTGGAAGTTTTATGGTAGGTGTGTTGTAACATTAATTTCAATCCCTAAAAATTTCAACTTAATCTAACTTATATTTTTGGGTTAATTAATGAAATTTGATTTTTACTAAAACTTAAATTAAGCTCAAAATACTCAATAAACTTTAGGGATTTTGGGTTTGTTTGATTTCTCTCGAAAAGACAAATCCAATGAGCCCTTCCTTGCAATTTTTGGTTATGTATTTTAATTTTTATGAATTTTTAAAGTTTCAGGTGATTTAAATTAATTTTTTTATAAAAGGAAATACCGCGGACGTGCCTTTGGGCGGGGAAGGAAAATGACCCATGGCTGCTCTGGCGTCCAATCGATCGATCAAATTAGATCGTGATCTAGAGGATAGAATCGCATGATTGGCGTGCAATCTGAGCCATCCGATCGCGTTGTTCGTGTGATCGGACGATCCAGATCCCATCAAGCGATCTGAAGGCCCAAATTGCGTGATCCGAGCAGTCTGATCGTGGGAACTGCAAGATCGAATGGTCCAGATCACATCAAGCAATCCGAAGGCCCGTATCACATGACCAATGATCAGGCGGTCGATCCCATGAACCATGGGATGATGGCGATAACCGGCGAATGAATAGTGTTTTCAGGCTTTTTTTTGGAAAAAATGAGAGTTTCTAAGCCAAAACTTGTCCAAATGGACCCATTTTCATGCTAATTTGCACCCAGAAAAAAAAAATTCTATTTTCTAATTGGAAAGATTTAAAGTAAAATTGCAAAATTATCTTGGGGAAATTCCTAAAATCGCAAGAAAATTAATACAAAATGTGCGAAATCCTAAGGTCGGCTACGGTTTGGCAAAATTTACCTCATCGGGGATGATTTTTTGTAGCAGTGAAGATCTGACCAAACTCCTAGGTATGTGAGGAAGCTTTGGAGTGATCTTTAGCACTTGCCTCCCTTCGAAACATCACCTTCTCCGACGTCTACCATCACCTCATCGGAAGAGAAATTATTTTTGTGTTTTGAGATAAAAAATGGCTCAAAGAAGTGGGGGATGGGTTCTTTTTTGCTTTGGGGAGCTTTTGGGGGCTGAATGGTGGTGCAAGGAAAAGATCTAAAGCCTCATCTCGCCCTCCTTTTATAATAGCAAAAAATACAATATATTTTGAATTGTTTGGCTCCAAATTGATTACCATCTTGCTTGGGGTGGTTGGGATGGATGATAGATTGATTGAGGACTTTAGATTTTTTTTCTCCAAAGTCCTCTCTTGCTACCATATGATCAGATTTATTCAATGCAAATGTTGGGGAGGAGTTAAGTGCATGTGATGGGAGAATTAAATGAGGTTGGGTGAAATCCTATGTGGGAAAGGATCCATGAGGATTTAAATGGGTTGGGTTGGTTTTGGGCTGATCCCAAATGGGTTTGGATAGGATTTGATCAGCCCCAATGGGTTTTGGCTTGGTTTCAAGGGATTTAGCCCAATTTGGGTCATATGGGTCATTTTGGGTCAAATTGACCCATTTGACCAAAATTAATTAGTAAAGTTATGCATTGATTCATGTTCAATTGTAATTGAAGATGAATGTGGTCTTTGGTTTGAATTAATTTGGATTTAATTTGGATTTAAGCCAAATTGATATAGGCCAATTTGGGGTTGGGTCAAGTTGACCAATTGGGCTCGATTAATCAAATTGGGTTTAATTATGGCTTTGGTCAAGTTCAATAATCAATTTGGAATGAACTTGAGCCATTGGTTGCAATCAATTTGGGTTAGATCATGATTTGACCTGATTTGGTCCTTTAGACCAATTTGGGTCAATTTGGATCAAATGGCCAATTGGGCTTGGTTTGACCCAATTGATTGCAATTGATCATCCTTGGGTGATCAACAATCATGGTGGAAGATTTTGGTGAGCTTGGTTCAATCCAATTTGGGTTGGATTAGAAGTTGGCTCAATTGGGTCCTTTAGGTCACTTTGGATCAAGTGGACCTAAGTGGGTCAATTGGTTTGGTTTTTGTTTGATTTGAGTTTAGTTGAACTTATATATGAGCCCTAGATTGGAATATAAATTCAAACAATCAATTTAGTCTAAGGATTTGGCTCATTTGAAATTTTCAAGTCAAAAGGGCTAGGTTGGTTTGACTTGGGTTGGTTTGATTTGATTGATGATTGTATGTTTCATTTATATTTGGGTAGATAATTGAATGATTGATTCAAGAAAAATTCATTGGTTTTGACTTGATCTAGAGAATTTGGCTAAGTGCAAAGAATTGGCTTAAGGGTTTAGATTGAGTTTGGATTTGATTTTTGATATAGTTTTGGTCATTTGAATTTGGATTTCATTTATATTTGTTAATATAAATGATTGAATAATTGATTTATTAAGAGATCAATTGAGTTTGATTTGATTTAAGGGAGTTTTGGCTAAGATATGAATGTGGTTCATTTGGCTTAGGAAGGGGTTTTAGGATTTGAATTTTATTTTGGGTTTCAATCATTTGGAGTCAAATTTTGAAATTAGATTTGGAATTTGAATTTAAATTTGAGATTTGGTTTGAGAATTGAGTCTGGGTTTGATTTGAGAAAGTGTATCTAGATTGGGTTTAGGCTGTAGGATAGGTAATTTTCTTAAGCCCTAAGGCATAGCCTAATCTTACGATTAACACTTCTAAGTCTCTCACCTAATCACTAGACGTGTCTTATGACTAAGGAAATCTTAGTGTTTAGAAGATTCCTAAGTCTAAGAGGATTGGATTAAGAGCTCACTCCAAAAGTGAGGTCAACAAAAGGACCCCCAATAGGTGTGGTGGCGACAAGGCACACGTATTGATTGAAATGATCAACAACATCTAGAAGATTGCAACAATAATAAAGTGATCTATACCTGGACCCGAAGGTAGATAGAATCATGATCTTAGTGCAATGCAGCTCTCTTTATGCCAAGGGCATGGAGAGTAAGAAAGAATCCCGGATTGAGTACATGAACCTTCCACTTAGAAAAGTTCAAGCTATCCCGAGGGATAAGAATTTGAGTTTGATTATGAGTATGATTTGCTTGGGTGTGTATCCATTGGGGATAAGAATTTATAATTTGATGGGGATTAAGATCAAATTGATTATAATTTGTTTTATTTTAATTGATGTGGAGGCATATCCACTAGGGATGTACTCTCTTGAATTTATTTGATTTAGATTTAAGCTCTACTAGAGAGGCTTATTTGATTTATACATCGGAGAAATTTGGTTTATTTGATATTTTTAATTTGACTCCACTGGGAAGGTTGGTTTTGAATTTATTTTATTATGGACCACATGTGATGGACCACACTAAGAAGGAGCCATGGTGGCCTTGGCCCGTCTTAGATTTGTAAGTCCAAAGGGATAGTCTACCTGCCATAAGGTAAGACTATCCAACCTAAGGGTTTCTTTCAGTGTGCAATGACTATGCTAGGAAAAAAGCATAGAAGGCTTACATCTTCCAAAGCAAGGAAAAGTCACTGGGGTGATCTATTGGATGTGCAACACATCGAACCCAACCTAAGGCGACTATTGAGTGAGCACCGTTGGGGTCTTACCTCAACTCAAGAGTAGTCCTGATGATTAATTTGATTTGCATTGATTTAATTTGGTGTGTTATGTTTTGGACCCTGTTGGCATGCGATGGACCCACTGAAGAAGGAGCTATGTTGGCCTTGACCTATCTTAGATTTACAAGTCCAAAGGGGTGGTCTACCAGCCACAAGGTAGGACTATCTGGCCGAAGGGTTTCCTTTTGATGTGCAATGACTGTCCTAAGAAAAAAGCATAGTAGACCTACATCTTCCAAAATAGGGATCAGCTGTTGGGGTGATCTGTCAATGGCATAATAGATCAATCCAAACCTAGGGAGACTATTTGAGCGAGTGCCTCTGTGGACTCATATTGACTCAAGAATAGTTAGAATTAATTTAATTTTTAATGGACCCTATCGATGTGTGATGGATCTACTAATAAGGAGCTAATATCAGCCTAAACCTATCTTAGGTTTTCAAATCCAAAGAGCTCTACCAACCATTAGGTAGAACTAACCAACCTAAGGTGTGCCTTTCAGTTTGCAATGGTCAAGTTAGGAAGAAAGTGCGGGACTCACATCTTTCGAAATAAAGAACCACTAGGGTGATCGGTCACTTGCGCAATAAATCAGACCCGACCTAAGGCTGCCCGTCAGTTTGTAATGATCATGCTTGAAAGAATGTGTAATAGTCTTATACATTTCAAAGCAAAGACGACCGCCGGAGTAACTCGTTGATGGCATGAAAAGTTGAACTCAACCTAAGGGCGACTATTGAGAGAGTCCTGACCCGAGGACTTATCTCAACTCAAAGTAGTTAGGAAATTCTTATAGAAAGTTTTGCTAAAGATAGGATGTCTTGGGGGGTGGGCTTGAATTCTAATCCATAAGCAAAGATATATTTTGTTTATTTTATATTTTCATGGACCCTATTGGTTTGTGAGGGACAATGTTGAGAAGGAGCTTATATCAGCCTAGTCCCATCATAGACTTACTAGACTAAGGGAGAATATATGCATCTGCTGAATAAATTCTCCAACCACAAGGGTGGCTACTAGGAAAGGGGGAATGTCCAATCCAAAAGTAACCTGAGTAGTGTCTAAATGGGGTCTCAACGGATGTGACCCAAATAGAATGCCTGCAGGGGAAGGGCCTCTAAGGGGCTTTGATCCAACACCCTGGAGAAAATGACATGGCTAGTCATAAATCACATAGGTATTCGGTGGCCAACTCATGGAGAAAACACGAGGACTTACATCTGCCAAGAGTGGTGTACCCACCAGGTGAGTGGCTGTCAGCATAGCGAACATCAACCAACCTACCGTGCCCGTCAGTTTGCAACAATCAGTCTAGAAAAAAGGTGTGTAGGCTTACATCTCTCTAAAGCAGAACTGACTGCTGGGATAGTCTGTCTTCGGCTCGATAGGTGTCATCCGACTTAGGGTGACTACTAAGTGAATGCCACTGGGGACTTATATCAACTCAAATGTAGTCAAGAAGAAAGGAGCCTCTAGGGGACTTACCCTAAACCTCAAATATATTTGACCTAGTTAGATCATGATGATTAGTTCAAGAAGAAAGCATGGGGACTCACATCTTCTTAAATAGGATCAACCATGAGGTAGCTTACTAGCTAGGCAGTGAAGACTATGAAACTAACAAGGTGCTTGTTAGTTTGCAATGGTTAAATTAGGAAGAAAGTGCTAGGGACTCACATCCTCCAACAAAGAGCACTAGGGTGATCAATTGCTTTGGGCAATAAATCGAACCCGACCTAGAGCAGCTAATGAGTGAGTGCCACAGGGGGCTTGCTCTCACATCAAAATAGCCTAAAAGAAAGTTATGTGTGTTTGTGCTTGATATGAAGGAATAGGAGGACACTGGGGGACTCTTACACCTAAACCTCAAAGAAACTTGACCTAGTCAGAGTATGGTGGCTAGTTCAAGAAGAAAGTACTGGGACTCACATCTTCTTAAACAAAGCCAACACAAGGTAATTCATTGGCAGGGCAGTGAAGACTACCAAACTGACAAGGCGCTCATAGGTGTGTAATGGTCAAGTTAGGAAGAAAGCACAGGGACTCACATCCTCCAAACAAGAACCACTAGGGTCATATACTAGTGAGGTGGCATGTAGACCTAACCTAGAGTGGCTAATGAGTGAGTGTCATGGTGGAGCTTGCTCCGACATCAAAATCGTCTGAGATAAAAGATATATGTTTGTTTCACATGTGGTTGTGTTGTGTTGATGATGGAAGGAATATGATGCATGGGTTATATTACACCTATCCTAATAGCACTGGAGATAAATATTGAGTTTTTGATGTAAGTTTCAAGGAATGTTTAGATTAATGAGGAATTTTGAAGGGTGATAGTAGATTGATTTATTTATTTATTATTTTTTTTTGAATTCAGATTTAATCAATATAGATTTGAAAACATAACTTCATTAAGGAATTAATTTTGATTTTTTTAAAGTTCTTTAGGTGTGTGCAAATGAAATAAGAACAACTAAGAGTAGTGTTCTTTCTCCAAAATCCTTGGGACCCAGTCAAAGTAATTGATCATCCTTAATGAAAGAAATTCACCAAGGTTTCTCAAATATTATGCTCTAATTTGTATTTGAATGAAAAATAATTTCTTATTCCAACTACTTGAATTATTCTCCAAATTTCAAATTTGATTTTGAGTGTAATGGCATTTGAAGTAGTGTTTGTTGACATAGAAATACAAGACCCCCTCTTATTATAGTGGTTTAAACTACTTTCCATCCTTCGAAGCACCAAAGTAGGCCTTTTAAAGATCAAAAATAAAATCTTGATTTGGAGAGTTTTGAGATAGACTAACTTTGAAAGAGTTTAAACCATCTATATTCAACGTTAATTGAGGTCTCTCTTCCTTTTTTTTTTTTGCAAGATCTTCAAGCTTTTTAATTGATGCATAGAGTTTTGTAATTTGATTATTGATGATAAATTTTAACAAGAAGAGTTGTACCCTAAATGGAGATAGCCTTAAACTAGTGGCCTAAGGCGAATGGAGGGGCTAATACTAGAGGTGTCATGAAATATTACCTTATGCTTTTGAATGAGTATTGAAACTTATCATCCTTCAAAACTTGATATACTTTCTTTGTCAAAGTAGTGAATGATTGACACCTACCAAAAAAAATGAGAGACTAAGTATCTTAGACACGACAACCTTCCTTGAAATGATTTTAATTGTGTTGAGCCCCTCCTTTTTTTCTTTTTTTTTTTTTCTCTTTTTTGTTTTGTTTTCAAAGGTTGCATCTCTAATATCACTCTTGCTTTTAGATCAATTTTTTTATCTCATGATGCTATGCTACAAGCCCTAGAAACTTCCCTAAAGCCATCCTAATTGTATACTTTAGGGGATTCATCTTTAGGTTGTAGTATCATAATTAATCGAAGACAAATACTTAGATCATAAAGATGGTCTTCCTTTTCTTTGCTTTAGACCACAATATCATCAATGTAGCATTTGACTTGGTGATGAATGAGTTCGTTGAAGATTCAAGTCATGGCCTGCTGGTATGTGACGCCAGCATTTTTAAGGCTGAAGGCATGACCTTATAGCAATGAATTCTGATGGAAATTATAAATGCAAATGACCTCTCATCCTCGAGCATCATTTGACCCATCTTTGAATGAGGAGACTGCATGCAAAGAGGCTATGTTTGTTGTTAAATTTGATATAGGTAATGTGAATTCATCTTCAAGACATGCCTATCTTAGATCATCAAAATTGACATATGTGTGGATTTGAATGTTCTTCCTTTTGACTGGGAATAATGTTGGGAAATCATGGTAGTATCTTTCTTCTTCAATAAGGTTATCTTCAAACTTTGATCCTCTTCTTCACGTCAAAAGTTTCTAAAATAGGAATAGCAATAGGTTCAATTTTGAGTTTATAGACTGCTACCTTTGGAGATGTATTGGGCACTTTATAATAGTCTTAGGTAAAGCAGTCTTTAAACTACAAAAGTAACCTAGCCAAGTCATTGGTATTTTTCTTCTAACTTATCATATATGGATGTTGGGAGGGTGGGTGGACTCTCTTTATGTTCTGAGGTTAAATTTTTTTTGAAACTTATTGGTTAATGATCATAGTTGAATTTCTTGGGAGGGTGGGTGGACTCTCTCATAGCAAGAGGTTCTTTTTTTTTTAACTTCAAGGAGTGCATTCTCTACTTGAAAATCTTCAAAATTATTTGAGCAAAGTAGGTAGACTTGGCAAAAGATAATTTTAATACCTCATTTAAAGGTCTCCCTGCAAGCGTTGAATCCTCTTTCGATCTTGAAGAAAGAAAAATGAAGTGGAAATTTGAAATCTCATAATGTATTTTTTTTGCTAGAGGTTAGGAGCAACTCTTAACTTCCAATCCTATAATAATATGAGATGGTAGAATTGAATTCAATGAGCTTGCATACCTACTAAGTTTCTAGTCATATCATACATGAATCCTCCTTTTAGAACTTTTTTTGTGCCATCTAACTCAGATTTGTCAAAATTTGACTCAAAATTTATCTCATGTTTTATTTTCTCTCTTTTTCTTGAATTTACACCTCATACACATGATTTATTCTTTGGATTCTAAATCAATGTGTATTGATGCTTTACTTTTTCACTTTTTTCTTCTTCTCATTCTCATTTTTTTTGAATTTACAACTTATACATATGATTTATTTTTTGATTCTAAATCAATATGTATTATTGGTGCTTTACTTTTTATCTTTTTCTTCTTCTCGTTCTCCTTTTTTTTTGAATTTACACCACGTGCATATGATTTTTTTTTTGGATTCTAAATCAATATGTATTATTGGTGCTTTACTTTTTATTTTTTTCTTCTTCTCATTCTCCTTTTTTTTGGAATTTTAAAATTTTTTATAGTCTTATTTTTGAGTCTTTGTCTATATTGTGTTCTTTGGAGGAGATTGCTTGTCTTTCTTTTCCATAGGATATTCTAAGTTGAATATGACTTGAGGAGGTTGCCTCTAACTGAGCAGGGAAGAATCAAATACTTTTCTATCTCTTTAGAGAATATGAGAGTGCACTTATTACATAGCTTAGTGGGCAACCTTCCAAGATAGTTTAGGACCTAAGATTAACCTTAAGAATAGTTTGATGCCCTTATTTTGGATTGTGAGGTATATCTTAAGAATGATTTAGAATTTGATTATTTTCAATGACTGGTTTGCTTCTTCCTATGGTGTTGATCAAAGTGGTAGGACCCTGCCACTACAATATTTGACTTCTATGATATCTTCTAAAAGAGAGGTAGAATTGATGTCTACCTACTCTCTCTCTCTCTCTCTCTCTCTTGTCCAAAGTTTATCCCATTAGACCTTTAAAATTTGATGATTCTAACTCTTTATTGATAGTGACACCATGAAAACTTAGAATGGGGGCATCTCTATCCGAGTTGGAATCATTAAAGCATCAAGTCCATCAATACTGCTATTTTATGGATTACGATCATTATTTTGGGAGTTGTCTTCTTTCAAGAATTAGGATTCAAATCATTTGAGTCATACTTATTTGGAATAAATAAGACATACTCAAAATCCTTGTCAATTTCATTCTTAGGCCCTGAAGGAATCTTTATGGCCTTTCTCCTTTAGGGTGAAAATCTACATCTTGGTTTTAAGTTGAATTTCATCATAAAAGTTTTTATGATTCATAACTTTGTGACTGATAATAATGAATATTGCATTATCATAAGTCATCTTAAGGTTTTCAAGCTCTATGTCAAATTTGATTCAGACATTCTTGATAAATTTAAAGAATTTGAACCTACACTTATTGAATTTGAATATGATAAAGGGGTTTAAATAATAATATCTCAATTTTTAGAGATTTTGAAGAGAATTTCTTTGGAACCTCACTTGTCAAATGTTGATATGATTGTAGGTTCAGAGCCCTTTGACTAGGACTTAAGAAATTTTGGAACTTTACTTTCCAAATGATGGTAGGTTCAAAAATTTAGGAAATATTTTTTTTTGTTTGGCGTTGTTTGATTTTGATTTTGAAAGAGAACTATTATTTAATAAATTTGAGTATGTTAAATGAAATTGGTTAATTTTGTTTGAACAAAAAATTGTTTTAATATTTCTTTTTGAAGAAAAGGTTTTACTTCATTTAATTTTGATTTTGAAAAATGAACCTTCACTTAACAAATTTGAGTATGCTAAGTGGGGTTCAATTAATTTTATTTTGAAAGGGATTTAAAATTTTTGGAGAAATGATTTCTTTTCTTTGTTTAATTTTGATTTTTTAAAGAGAATCTCATTTAACTATTGGATTATGTTAAATGGGGTTCATATAATTTTATTTTGAAAAGACTTTTGAAAATTTTATAAAAGTTGTTTATTTTATTATTATTATTATTATTATTATTATTATTATTATAATTTACTTTGGATTTTATTGAAATTTCATTAAGCATGGGATGAACCTTGCTTCATAAAGCTAGTGGTAAGAGGTTCAAAATTTTATGTTTGGTTATTTTTATTTTCTTTAGTTAATTTGCTATTGGGGACCCAATAGTGATTTTATGACTTACATGGGTGAGGTCCTAAAACCTAAAGGTTGTTGGCTGCTTAAGGATGAAATAAGCTAGGTGCCAATGGAAAGAAAGATAGTCTGGGCTTATATAGAATATAAGTCACTATCGATGCTTGGGGATAATAATTATCTACTAAATATGGAGAGAGGAACCATCTGGCGAGTTGCAGAAAAATTTGTGAAGTTTATTTTGAATGTGGGACACCACGCAGATCTTAGGTGATACTTATTGATGATTATGGGAAAGAATGATATACTATCTCAAAGATAGAATTCACCACCCTATAATGGACTAATCACTAATAAGCACTCCTAAGGCATGATGGGTCTTGAATGAGATCTTTCCCTACTTTACATGGAAAAGTAAAGTAGGGTTTATTTTAGCGTTTGTTAAGTTTCTTATGGAGGCAAACCCTCATAGTTAATTACATCCTAAGGAATGGGAATTCCTTAAGAATGCTCTTGATTAAAGCAGACAATTAAGGTCTCCAAAGATTTCAAGGTTAAGACTATCAAAAGATTGGCTATTTTAAAAAATTAAATGGGATAGATCAAGGAGAAGACTTATTTTTGGAATCCAAAGGGAGAAATAAGAAATGCTCATGATACTAGGAAGCCTAGTGAGCATTCCAATCTACCTTATAATTGAGCTTTATATTTTTTGAAATTTGAAGTGAGTTAATTATTTGAGTTGACATTTTTTTAGAATGCTAGGGCTTATAATTTCACAACATAAGATTATGGAAATACCTAAGAGGTGAGGATTTATACTTGTAGCCTGAAGGAAATAGCTACCTCAGATTCCTAAACTAAGGAGCCTTGGTATAAAACAAAGGCACGACCTAAATCTAAGGAGAAAATGGGTATATGGTTTACCTCCACAAGAGAGAAAAAAAACCACCCATTATTGCTGGATTAGACCACCTAACTTCTTGTACTTTAAATGTAGGTAAGTCATATGCTTTGCAAGATGGCTGCTATTGTTCATTTAAAATGGTATGAATCCATGACTTAATCTAATGCATATTTTATCAAATTTATTTGATTCTTTTGGACTTTTGTTTTGACACAGCTATGGGATTTTATCTCCTAAATGCATGAGAATTTATTATGGGCCAAATCAAGAGAGAAAGGTGTTCATCTACCAAAGGCTCTCAGTTAAGCCTTGATTCTCTTGCAGGATGGAAGCCCCTCTTAATAAGAGTGGAAGAATATGACATGCATGATATTACATTCAATCATCTAGCTAAGATGTTGCTAAAAATTTTATTATCTTGATTTAATTCTTAGGCTTTTATGTGAGGTTATGAGTTGTTTTAAAATTATAGTTATGAATTGTTAATTGGGGCAAAAAAATTAATTTTATCCTAAGAGCCTACCACATCCAGGCCACACATTCAAGCATCAATCATAAAGAAACTATGAAAAGTGTGCTGCTCTAATGCACAATCTAAACACAACATCAAACAATTTTATAGACTACCGTAAAAGAATAAAAGGCTAGTCGATGTGAGAGCTCACCCTTAAAACCCAGTTACAAAAAAAAAAAATAATGATACATGCTATAGGGTCTTCTTTTCTTCATTTCTTCCTTCTTTTTTTTTTTTGATTTGATCTAAAGGCACACAGGCACCCAGGACTAAGCCTTCCCCTTGATCATCCTAATTCCCCATAACACTAAGCCTAATTTCTAATACAAAATTACATCAAAAATAGGAAAATTAAATCTAGCTACACCTACAAAATAAATGTTAGCTAAAATACTATACAAAGCGGTTATATGAATAATTTGGACTTAGCATGGGGTAACCACCCACATCCATGGGTTATGCTTAGCTAAGTAACGCACAAAAGCATTTATATTTTTATTATAGCTTAAAACCCCTATAGAAAACATGATTAGGCTAATAACCAAACATACAGTCTACAAACATAACATCAGTCTAAAATATTACATCACAAAGTAAAATTCAACATCATACAATGCCCTAACTTAGCACTAGAAGTGGTGACTTAGTATTCTAATGTGTGTGTTAAGGCTTATGTAGTAAGACTTTACTAGGATTCTTTGGTTTAAGTTTCAATTTGGAGTATGAATTTAAATTTTACCTTTGGGTGATTTTAATTTAAATGATTTAATGATTTACTTTTCATTTTTACTTCACTTTTATTTGGTTAAAGTGAGTTTTCAAGAATGAAGAGTAGAATGAATTCTATTTCTAGGAACTCACCTATTCAACATCTTACCTCCCAAAGAGTATAACGATCCTTAAGTATCTTAATTAGCCCATTTGAATTTATGTAATTGATTTGATTTGATTTGATTTAGAATAGAATTTGAGTTTGTTTAAGTATTTGATTGATTGATTTTGGGATAGATGTTTTGTTTACATACATCTTGATAATTCAATATCCTTCATATCTAA
Organism: Cymbidium sinense; assembly: GCA_021442155.1. NCBI lineage: Eukaryota > Viridiplantae > Streptophyta > Magnoliopsida > Asparagales > Orchidaceae > Cymbidium > Cymbidium sinense. The sequence continues at coordinate 67,597,368 of CM038214.1, read as the reverse complement.
TGAAGTTTAAGTTTGTTTAAATTCATGTGTTTTGATTGATTAATTTTAGATTAGATGTTTGGTTTAATTAAATCTTGATAATTCAATATCCTTAATCTCAAATGAAGTTTAAGTTTGTTTAAATTTATGGGTTTTTGATTGATTAATTTTAGATTAGATGTTTTGGTTTAATTAGATCTTGATAATTCAATATCCTTTTAAATTAATATCTAATAATTTTATTTAATTATGGTTATGTGACTTAATTTCATGCTTATTTGATTGTGGTATGGTTCATTTGTAGTTTGATCAGATTAGATTAATTAAGATTTTATTTTGATTTTAATTGAGTTTGATTCCTTGTAATTAGGATTTTATCTTTTAATCTTATCAATGTTTATCAAAGTTTGGTTTGCATTTTGGTTTCATACATTGGATAGTTAATTAGTTTATCTTATTTAAGTAGTTGAATGAGATTTGATTTGATATTAAATTGATGAGAGTCTTTCTTAATTTAACTTAATTTGATTTAATTTGATTTAATTAGCTTTATTGGTCTATGGGTTTTCTTAGGTTGAATGTGATTATGTGATTAGTTTAATTAAGAAGTGTATTTATATTAATTATAAAGGTTTGTTTAATTTTCAATTTGGTTTAATATTTGTTTAGACTAATGATATAATTAATGACTTAATGGTTTAGGTTTAATTTAGATTTTGATTAGTATTTAATTGCATTTTGATTGATTAAACTTAAGTTTAATGTGTTTAATTAGTTTGTTTAAGAGGTATGATCAAATTATTAAATTAGGTAAAGATATTTTTATTTTTTTTTAAATTTGATTTCATATTTATTTAGGTTAATGATGTAATTAGTGAGTCAATGATTTAAGTTTAAATTAGGATTTGTTTAGCATTTAATTGCATTTTATGTTTGATTAAGCTTTAAGTTTAATATGATCAATTTAATTGACTTAATTAGTTTATTTAGGTGTGATTAAATTAATTAGTAGATTAATTAAGTTTTGATTTGGATTAATTTTAATGTGATTTATAAAATTAATTTAGTTTATTAAGATGATGGATTAATTTATTAAGTTGGCATTAATTAAATGTTTGATAAATTAAAGTTTGATTAAGATTAAAATATTAGATTATTTAAGGGTTTATTTAGAGATTAATGACTTAATGATTTAGGTTTTAATTAGTGTTTTGCATCTTATATGTTTGATTAAGTTTAGGTTTAATATGATTAATTTGGTTAACTTAATTAGTTTATTTGAGGGTGTGGTTTTAAATTTAATTAGGGGTTTGATTTAAGCTTAATTTTAGAGTTAGCTTTAATGTAACTTATTTAAATTAATTTGATTAATTAAGATGATGGATTAATTTATTAAATTTGCATTAATTAGATGTTTGACTAATTAAGTTTGATTATTCATGATTAGGATTTTGATTTGATTCGTTTATTATGTTTGTTTGGTTTCAATAACATGTTTGATTTAGTTATTAGGTTGAGATATTTAATTTTAATTAATTATATTTTATTCCAAATGGATGTGATTTAATCATATGTTAATTAAGTTTACTTTAATTTTAATTTGGTTTAATTTGATTAGTATCAAATGATTAAAGTTTCTTAAATTTGTTGGGTTTTGAGTTTGATTTAAGATTTAATCATTTAATTGAATTTTATTAACTTAAATAGGTTTAGTCATATTTAATTTAATTTTCTAAGAATGATATTTCTGATTTGAGATTTGATTGATTGCTTAAGTGCTATTTCATTTATGATTTTGATTTAATATTTAAATTATTTTTAGATTATATTTTAATTAACTCCTTAATTGATTAAACTCTAATCTTAAGTGTTTGTTTGGGGTTCATTAAGATTTAGAAGATCACATTATTTTCTTAAGAGTCCTAGATGTCAATTGAAGTGATTTAAGCCATTTTGAAGATTTTTGTAAATTTTGAATTTTTATTTAATTTATTTTATTAAACTGGACAATCTAAACTTCAAAATTTAATTTCTCCCAATCCATGTATTTTCACTTGAAAGTTTTATGGTAGGTGTGCTTTAGCTTTAGTTTCAATCCCCAAAAATTTCAAATTACGTTGAATTATATTTTTGGTTTAATTAATGATATTTAATTTTTATTAAAACTTAAATAAAGCTTAAAATACTCAGTAAACTTTGGAGATTTTGGGTTTGTTGGATTCCTCTCAGAAAGGCAAATCCAACGAGCCCTTGTTTGCAATTTTTGGTTAAGTATTTTATTTTTTTATGAATTTTTGAAATTTTAGGTGATTTAAATTAATTTTTTTTATAAAATGAAATACCGTGACTTTTGACCTTTGGGAAGAAAACATCTTCCTGACTTGCTCGCTAGATCGTCCGATCGGATCGGATGATCTAGATCAGCGATGGGGCGTCGGTCGATCATGCGGTTCGCGCAATTGAACGGTCGCATCGAGGCGTCGAGGCCCGGATGCCGATACGAGTGATCCAAAGGGTTTATGTTTTAGTTTATGGTTTAGGGTTTATAATTTTTTTAACAAAGAATAAATTCATATTGAACATTTCTTCTTTTTGATTTCATCAAGCAAGTAGCACACCAAGTTTTGTAAGACACAAGCGATGACATAGATCAAAAATGAGCATGCATAGATGAAAACAGATAACTAGAATCATCCCCATTTAAAGACAGTTCCATATATAGTAGATCGGATCGTTCATTCTTGATTCTCCAATTCCCATCAGAACTACCCCTCTAGTGGGGAATCATCATATCCTTGATCTCTCCTTCCACCACCTATAACTCTATCCTCATATAGCCCTCTCCATTTCCACCAGAACCTCCAGATCCCCCACCACCATTGCGATAATCGTCGCCTCCGCCTTAGCCTCCACGGCCAGATCTAGATTGACTTGGTTGACGATGATGTTCATTTCATCAAGGTTCTGCCCATTCTTAGGATTTTAGGTTTAGGTTTAGGCTTATTAGCTTTTTAGGGTTTAGCTTTATTTTTTGTTACTTTAGGTTTAAGTTTAAGGTTTAGGGTTTAGAATTTAGGGATTAGGGTTTAGGATTTATGGTTTTATGGTTTAAAATTTTAGGGTTTAAGGTTTTGTTTAGTGTTTAGGGTTAGGTTTAAGGTTTAGGGTTTAGGGTTTAGGTTTTAGTTTAGTGTTTGGAGCTTTAGTTCTTTAGGTTCTGATTAGTTTAGGAGGTTTAGAGATTTAGGTTTAGTTTAGGTTTAAGGTTTAGTTTAGGTTTCTTTAGGCTTTAATTTTGGTTTAGGTTATCAGTTTAGGTTTAAGTTTAAGTTTTGGTTTAGGTTTTAAGTTTAGGTTAATTAGGTTTAAAGGGTTTAGGGATATAGTAGAGTTTAGGTTTAGAGTTTAAGTTTAGGGTTTAGTTTAGGTTTGGATTAGACTTTAGGGTTTTGTGTTTATAGTTTAAAATTTAAGGTTTAGTAGGTTAAGTTAAAGGATTTAGTTGTTTATTTAGGGTTTAAAGGATTAAGGTTTAGTGTTGAGTTAGTTAGGTTTAGGAGTTTTATAGTTTTAGTTTAGGGGAGTTTAGGTTTAGTTTATTTATAGTTTAAGTTTATAGTTTTAATTTAGGTTTAGGTTTGAGGTTTAGTGTTGAGTTTAGGTTATAGGTTTAGGTTTAGATAGTTTAGGTTTAAGTTTAGGAATTATAGTTTAGGAGAGTTTAGGTTTAGTTTGATTTAGTTTAAGTTTAGTGGAGTTTAAGGCCTAAGTTTAGTTGGGTTAGGTTTAGAGTTTAGAGTTAGGTTAACTTTAAGTTAGGGAGTTTAGGTTTAAATTTTAGGTTTAGTTTAGGATTTGGTTCTGATTAAGGTTTAATTAGTGGATATGTTTAAGCTTAGTTTAGGGTTTAGGTTTAGGGTTTAGGTTGGTTTAGGGTTAAGTTTATACTAGATTTCTTTAGTTTAGTATTTATAGTTTGGCTAGGTTTAAGTTTAAGTTTATTTTAGGTTTAAATTTGATTTAAGGTTTAGTTTAAGTTTAACAGAGTTAGATTTAGTGTTGAGGTTAGTTTAAGGTTTAGTTTATAGTTTAAAGTTTAGGTTAGAGTTTTAGTTTAGGTTTAGTTATTTAGGTTTAGGTTTATAGTTTTAAAATTTAGGTTTAGTGATTCAGTTTATGTTGAGTTTAGTTATAGTTTAGGTTTAAGTTTAGTTTAAGTTTAGAGTTTGTTTAAGTTTAGGTTTAGGTTTTTATTTAGGAGTTTAGTTTAAGTTTGCATGGTTTTAGTTTAAGTTTAGTTTAGGTTTAGTTTTTTAGTTTAGTTTGATTTAAGGTTTTAGGTTTAGGGTTTTAAGTTTGGGGTTTAATTAGGTTTATGATTTAGGTTTAGAGTTTTTTGGTTAGTTTAGGGTTTAGGGTTTGGGGTTTAGGTTAGTTTAGGGTTTAGTGTTTAGGTAGGGTTTGGGATTAAGGTTTTGATTTTAGTGTTTTAGGGTTTTGGATTTTTTGGGTTTAAGGTTTAGCATTTAGGTTTCAATTTGGGGTTTAGGGTTTATAATTTTTTTAATAGAGAATAAATTCAATTCATTTCTTCTTTTCAATTTCATCAATCCATGAAAGTTTTCTAAGATACAAGCGATGACATAGATAAAAAATGAGCATGCATAGAAACAAATCAAAACCTTAGATAACCAACCTCTACTAAAAGACAAAGTTCCCGGTGGATGGTGGTTCTTTTTCTCTTGTTCCCATGAAACCACCCTGCCACTCGGGCGGGATCTTCCATCATATCCCATCTATCCCTCCACCACCACCAAGGTTGTAATCTCCATTCTCCTCCCACCTCACCACCACCTATCCACTAGCACCTCCAGATCCAACACCAATGGGTTAGGGTTTAGGGTTTAGGTTAGGGTTTAAGTTTAGCTTTAGGGTTTTTTAGTGTTTTAGTATAGGGTTTTAGGGTTTAGGTTTGGGGTTTATGGAGCTCTGATTTAAGGTTAGTTTAGGTTTTAGGTTTAGGGTTTAGTTTTAGGTTTAGGGTTTTAGGGTTTAGGGTTTAGGGTTTAATATTTAGGTGGTAGGGTTTCATTTTAGGGCTTAGAGTTTAGGGTTTAGGGTTTAGGGTTTTACTTAGGTTGTTTAGGGTTTAGGGTTTAAGGTTTAGGGTTTAGGGTTTAGGATTTAGGATTTTTAGGGTTTAGGGTTTAGGGTTTAGGGTTTTTTTAATTAATTTTTTTAGATTTTGTTTTAAAATAAGTAAAAGAAAATTTATTTATTTATTTATTTTATATTTATTTCAGTTATTTTATTTTTAGGTTCATTTTATTTTGATTTAGTTTAGTTTATTTATTTTAGTTTTATTTATTTTAGTTCAGGTTTTTTATTTTAGTTTATTTTTAAGGTTTAGGTTTAGGTAAAGGCTTATTTTTTAGTTTAGTTTTATTTTTGTTTTATTTCATAGGTTTATGTTTTCTTTTTTATTTTTAGGTTTTGATTTAGGTTTTTATTTTAATTTTTTATGTTTAGGTTTTAGGTTTTTATTTTAGGTTTAGGGTTTAGTTTAGCTTGTTGAGTTTGATTTAGGTTTAGGTTTAAGTTTAGTTTAAGTTTAGGTTTAGTTTATAGTTTAGGGTATTTAGTTTAGGGGTTTAGGTTAGGGTTAGGTTTAGGGTTTAGGTTTAGGTTTAGGTTTAGGTTTATTATTTAGGATTTAATGTTTTAGGGTTTAGGGTTTAGGGTTGCAAGTTTAGGGTTTTTGGTTTAGGAATTATGGTTTAAGCTTTAGGGTTTAGGGTTTAGGGTATAGAATTTAGTGTTTAGGGTTTTTAAGGTTTAGGGTTTAGGGTTTAGGGTCTGGGGTTTAGGGTTGTAGGTTTTAGGGTTCATTGTTTAGGGTTTAGGGTTTTAGGATTTAGGGTTTAGGGTTTAGGGTTTATGGTTTAGGATTTTAGGCTTTAGGGTTTAGGGTTTTGGGCTTAGGGTTTTGGGTTTTTATTTAGGTTTATGGTTTTGGTTTAGGGATTAGGATTTAGGTTTTAGGTTTTAAGTTTAGTGTTTAGTTTAAGGTTTAGGGTTTAAGGTTTTTTTTTTGCGAACAAATTCATATTCAACATTTCTTCGATTTAACCAAGCGAGTGGTACCAAGTTTTCTAAGACGATAATATAGAACAAAATGAGCATGAATAGAGAAAATCAAAACCCTAGATAGAACTACCTCTACTAAAGACAGTTCCATGAAGGCAGATCGGATCGGTCATCAATTCTGGTTCCCATACCACCACCACCTCTAACAATGGGTTCATATATCTATCCCTCCCTCATGACTAGCATGGCACCTCCATCACTCCTGCGCCTCCATTACCACCTGCCTACCACCACCTCCATATCCAGCTCTAGATCCCCCCCCCACCCGTCTTCGCTCCCGCCTTCCATGGCCAGATCTAGATTGAGCTTAGTTAATGATGATGTTCCTTCCATCAAGGTTCTTCCCGTTATTAGAGTTTAGGTGTATTTTTGTATTTATTTAGTTTATTTAGGTTTAGGTATGGTTTAGAGTTTAAGGTTTAGTGTTAGGGTTTAGCTTAGGATTTATGGTTTAGGTTTAAGGTTTAGGGCTTTATTGTTTTAGGTTTAGGATTAGTTTCTTAGGGTTTAGGGTTTATGGTTTAGTGTTTAGGCTTTAGGGTTTGGGGTTTTAGGGTTTAGGTTTAGGGTTTAGCTTAAGCTTTAGGGTTTATGCTTTAGGGTTTAGGTTTAGTTAGTTTAGGGAGGATTTAGGGTTTAGGGTTTTAGGGTTTAGGGTTTAGGGTTTTATTTTTTGTCTATTTATCATTTTTTTTTAAATTAAGTAAATAAGTAGGTTTAGATTTCTTCATGTATTAAATTTATTTTAATTTATTTTAGTTTATTTTATTTTTTATTTATATTTAGTTTCAATTTTATTTTTTTAGTTTAGTTTATTTATTTTAGGTCATTTATTTTAGTTTAGATTTTTTATTTGAGTTTATTTTTTAGGTTTAGGTTTATTTTATAGTTTTGTTTTATTTTTATTTTATTTTTTAGGTTTAGGATTTATTATTTTATTTTAAGTTTAGGTATAGGTTTTATTTGTTTTTTTTAAGTTGAGGTTTTGGTTTTATTTTAGGTTTATTTTTAGTTTTATTTTTTTACTATAGATTTTGGGTTATCTTTAGTTTATTTTATTTTATTTAGTTTAGGTTTAGGTTTAGGTTTAGTTTTTAGGTGTCAGTTTAATTTATTTTAGTTTAGGTTTAGGTTTATTTTATTATTTTATTTTAGGTTTATGTTCTTTTTTAGTTTAGGGTTTATGTTTACTTTTTTTAATTTTTAAGTTTTATTTTTGGTTTATTTTTTAAGTTTAAGTGTTATTAGTTTTATTTTTATTTTAGATTTATTTTATTTTTATTTTAGGTATAGTTTTATTTTATTTTAGGTTTATTATTATTATTTTTATTTAGTTTAGGTTTTGTTTATTTTATTTTAGTTATGTTTTTATTTATTTATTTTGTTTTAGGTTTAGGTTTAGGTTTTAGTTTAGGTTTTTTATTTTATTTATTTATTTTATTTTATTTTGTTTAGGTTTTATTTATTTTATTTCTAGTTTTTATTTTTGTTTAGGTTTAGGGTTTACAGTTAATTTAGGGTTTAGGGTTTAGGGCTTAAGGTTTAGGGTTTAGTGTTTTAAGGTTTAGGGCTTAGCATTTAAAGTTTAGGGTTTAGAGTTTTAAGGGTTTAGAGTTTAGGGTTTAGGTTTTAGCTTTAAGGTTCAGGCTTTAGTTTAGGGTTTAGGATTTTGGTCTTTTTTGAAAAAAAAACAAATTCAGATTAAACATTTCTTCTTTTTGATTTCATTAACCAAGTAACACACCAACTTTTCTACCTGGCGATATCGATAAAAATGATCATGCAGAGTAAATAAAACCCTAGATAACTAGACCCGTCTCTATTGTAAGGACATAGTTCGTTAAGCAACAGATCGGATCCGTTGTTCTTTAGTTTCTATCGGTTCCACCCCTCCTCTCGATTTGGGATCCACCATCATATCCTTGATCTCTCCCTCACCACCATGACTGTAATCTCTTCCTCTTTCATAATCGCCCACCTCCATATACCACCTCTAGATCCCACAACCACTATGAATTTTATTGCCAAAAGAAAGAGATAAAGGTCCTTAAATGGGATAAATCTCTAAACTACACTCAAAGAGCTAAAATTATCCTAAAGTGGTAAATCCCATTACAAGAAAACCAAAGCAAAAGAATGAAAAAGAAAAAAACTAAGAAAGAAATAACATAAAATTCTAAGAAGGGTAGCCAAAACCTCTATATCCAAAATCTTCAGAGATGTACAAACCACCTATAGCAAAACACACAAACCCAAAGAACATAAGATAGAGATAAGCATCTAGAAATAAGGACTAAGTACATAAAAGGAACAAAATGATAAAATCTTAGATAAGGCTTAGGCAATCACATTCATCTCAAAACACAGATATGTGAGCATCCAAACTTTAGAAGAAGGGTTACAATCACATATGGTGCTACCAAAGGATAATGGGAAACATCCCACCAACAGCCAACTTACCTCGATTAAACAAAATAACAACGAAAGAGCTAGCCAAGTTCGACTATCATCAAGATTAAATAGGCAACTAACCAAAACATCCAGTAACCAGTGCAACCAACCAAACAAACAACAAAGAAATAGCCACCATCAAAGCCACCCAAAAAACAAGACCAAAGGTAAAGAACCATAAATTTTGCAAATCCTCCAACCAGCAGTAGCCATCAAAGGCCACCATACCATAGAATTAGCGATAGCAGTGAAGAATAGCCAAAACCACATATAAGTTTATCCCACAATAGAAGGAAATGAAACCATTAGGCCTTAGCACAAACACCAAAAAAACTTCAAAAAACTACCAAAATAGGGGAACTAGATGGTGTAACTCTAGAGTAACTTCAGAAGAAATAAAACCAATGGTCGCTCAACCATTAATCACAATGCCAAATAGCCAAAAGAAAAAAAGGCTAGAAAATACAACAACCATCAGCAACCAAGAGATAAACCCTCATGAAAAAAAAGAGGCTAGGAAAATAGCAAACAAGCAAGCTTTGAAGCACAATCTGGCCATCCTAAAACACAACAATAGAAGACCAACAAAGGGAAGAGCCACCAAAAGAGGCAACCAAAGCTCGATAGTACCAACCAGAAATAATCTCGACCGAAGGTGATACCATTCTTAGGATTCAGGTTTAAGCTTAGGTTTATTAGGTTATAGGGGTTAGGTTTATTTTTTAATTTACTTAGTTACATTAGGTTTAGGTTTAGGGTTTCTGATTTATGGTTTAGGGATTAGGGTTAGGGTTTAGGGTTTAGGGTTTAGGGTTTGGGTTTATGCTTTTAGGGTTTAGGGTTTAGGGATTAGGGTTTAGGGTTTAGGTTTAGGGTTTAGGGTTTAGGGTTTAGGTTTAGGGTTTAGGGTTTAGGGTTGGGGTTTAGGATTAAGGGTTTATGGTTTTTTTTAAAATTAACTAGTAGGTTTATTATTTAATTTAATTTTATTTATTTCAATTTATTTTATTTTTATTTTTTTTAGGTTTATTTAGTTTAGTTTATTTATTTTAGGTTTATTTATTTTAGTTTAGGTTTTTTATTTTAGTTAATTTTTTAGGTTTAAGTTTAGGTGTTGGTTTAATTTTTAGTTGAGTTTTATTTTTTAAATAGGTTTTTAGGTTTAGCTTTATTTTATGATATTTAGGTTTACATTTTACATTTTATTTTAGGTTTATTTTTTTATTTTTTTTTTTAGTTTAGGTTTAGTTTAATTTTATCTTATTTTCTATTTAGTTTAGGTTTTATTTAATTTTATTTTGGTTATTTTATTTTTATTTTACGTTTAATTTTATTTTATTTAGGTTTTATTCTTAGGTTTATTTTATTTTTAGTTTACTTTGGGATTTTATTTACTTTATTTTAGTTTATTATTATTAATTTAATTTATTTTATTTTTAGGTTTACGTTTATGTTCTAGTTTAGGTTTTTATTTTATTTTATTTTTAAGGTTTTTTTGTTTACTTTATTTTTAGGTTTTATTTAGTTTAGGTTTAGGTTTTTAAGTTTTTAGGGTTTAGGGTTTAGGGTTTAAGGTTTGAGGTTTAGGGTTTAGGGTTTAGGGTTTAGGGTTTTATGTTTTAGGGTTTAGGGATTAAGGTTCAGGCTTTAGGCTTTAGGGTTTAGGGTTTTAGGGTTTAGGGTTTAGGTTTTAGGGTTTAGGGTTTAGGGTTTAGGGTTTTAGGGTTTAGGGTTTATGGTTGTAGGTTTACGGTTTATGGTTTAGGGTTCAGGTTTTAGTTTAGGGTTTAGGGTTTTTTGTTTTTTTTAATAGAGAACAAATTTAGATTCAACATTTCTTCTTTTTGATTTCATCAACCAAGTAACACACCAAATTTTCTAAAAGCAATGACATAGATAAAAAAATGAGCACATAGAAAATCAAAAAAGATAACTGTCTCTTATAAAGACACAGTTCCATAAGTAGCAAATCGGTTTGGCCTTCAGTTTCTCAGTTCCCATTAGAATCACCGCTCGTAGTGGGATCCACCATCATATCCCGATCTCCCTCCACCACCTGTAACCTCCGTCACTCCTCCCGCCTCCATAACCACCATTACTCCAACCACCACCTCCACATCCACCAGCACCTACAGATCCCCCACCACCAATATGATAATAACTGTCTCTACCTTCGCCTCCACCGCCATACCTAGATAGCTTGATTTGGTGATGTTCCTATCAAGGTTACTCATTCTTAGGGTTTTGGTTTAGGTTTAGGTTTATTATTAGGTTTTGGGGTTTATTTATTTTTAGTTTTTTAGTTACTTTAGGTTTAGTTTTATGGATTGGGGTTTAGAGTTGAGGGTTTAAGATTTTAGTTTTATGCTTTTTTAGGGTTTAGGGTTTAGGTTTAGGTTTAGTTTAGGGTTTAGGGTTTAGGTTTAGCTTTAGGATTTAGGGGGGTTTGTTTAGGGTTTAAGGTTTTATGGTTTAAGTTTAGGGTTTAGGGTTTAGGGTTTAGGTTTTGGTTTAGGGTTTAGGGTTTTGGGTTTTAGTGTTTTAGGGTTTTAGGGTTTTAGGGTTTTAGGTTTTAGGGTTATTTAGGGTTTAAGGTTTAGGGTTTAGGGTTTAGAGTTTTTTTTTGGGGAATGTTAGATTTTATTACCATAAAAGAAAAGATACAATATCCTTAAAAGAGGTAAAGTTCTAAAATTCTCGCTCTTGAGCTACAAGAAACTTTCTGAGCTAAACCCCATCTAAGTATATTAGAAAAGAAAAGAAAACAAAAGAGCAAATACATGCCTAAAATCATAAGAAAAAACATTAAGATTAAATAAGTCCTAAAATAGTAGAAGGATTAGTAACAACAGTTTATGATTCCTTTGAGAAAGCACGATAAGTAAGATCCACAACAACACTTGGGTTGGAGCAATGATCATTCCCTCTATAAAGTTCTAACTTGTAAAAGGAATTTGCAAAACACTACAAAGGCAAAAGTCATCGCTAAAAAGGATAAAGATAAAGAGAAGAAAAGGAGTGAGCTGAGAAAGAGAAGGCTTAGGCTCAGCTAGGATCATCTCAAAGGGAAACAATCATATGAGCATCCAAACTTCATAAAGAAGGGTTACAATCATATGTTAAGCTACCAACCAAAGAGAAGAGGTGAGTAACATCAAAGCCATCATAGCCAGCATTCTTGATACAGACAAACATCCAAGGCCAACAGTCCATAGAGTTCCAGATCTAGCAACATTAAATAGAGAGCAGTCAGGCAACAACTAGCTAGCAGCCAAACCAAAAAAAAAAACCATAATAGATTAATCATAATAACCCAGAGAGAGGTTAGAACAAAGTCAGAACACCAACAACAGCGATTAACCAAATACCCATCCATGCTCCAAACCAAGGAAAATCAGAACCAACCATCAGCAAGAACCAGACCAATGCCAATTAATAGTGAAATATCAAACTAAACCAAGATAGGAACCCTCAAGACAAGTCCAACAACAACCAGTCACCAAGCCAAACCGGTGAGCACCACAAATGACTAAACAACTTCAGAAATCATCAACTAAAGGAAACATAAGCTGGTAGTGCAAATCGTTAGAAGATAAAACAACCACACAAAGGGGCCAAAGGCAACCCCGAAACTAAAAGTCCAATACAAAAGGGTCAACAAAGGTTCAGGAAGCACTGTAAAAGGCTCTAGCAAATTATTGGGTTTAGGTTTTAGGTTTAGGGTTCATGTTTTAGTTTATGGTTTAGGGTTTAAGGTTATTTTTAATAGAGCAAATTTAGATTCAACATTTCTTCTTTTCGATTTCCTCAACCAAAGTAACACACTAAGTTTCTAAGACACAAGTGGATATTGGCTTAATGAGCCTCATGTTCAATCCGATCAATTTTAATGATAATAAATGAATGCTTGGATGTTCTAACATATGTTTTATGTGTTTAAAAAATATTAATTGCTAATTAAATATCCAATAAATCTCATAATATGTTTGAGTAAATTGCAAGAATAGAAGAATGAAAGATAAACCAAAATGGATAATGTGAAGCTTAAGATACAATATTTTAGGTTACATGCATTTATAACTATCTTAGAAATTCATATGAGTTCATTGGCATGAATCAATTTTGCACAACTTAACATATTATTTTTTTATTTTAAATAATGATAATGAGGTTAATTTATATAAATCTCTATCTAATTAACATTGAATTATATGTTTTCATACATTTGAATTGTCAAAATAATAAATGATAATATATTATGAGATTATAATTTGATTTTAAGGTTATATAATTAATATATAGATTATATATATATATATCTAATATTTAAATGCCATATATATTTACAAAAATATGTGTAAATTGGTATTTTACCAAAAGTCATTTTATAATCAAGGCATTTATATCGATTTCATCTCCATGATTCCTTGGATTTTTTTCCTTTAATTTGATAGGTTACATGACCCATGTTAGACTAAAATTTCAATTATTATGACTTTTCAAACATTATGATTTTAATAATGAATGCATGCTTTGAATATATTAAGAGCCATATATTTGATTAATTTTGCCCATGTGAATAGTCAAATTTTGGCTATTTGAATCTAATATTTATTTAATATAAATTATATTTTTATTGAATATTAAATTATTATATGATAAGATGATGTTAGAATAATATATTTTTTGAAATAATTCAAAATGAAATTCTTGCTTATAAATAGCCCTCATTCTCTTCATGAAAGAAATCCTCATTCAAATTCAAAATCCCTCCAGCAAATCTAAGAGAAAATTTCCTAGATTGTCCTTCCAAGTGTTCTCTAGATATTGCAAGTTCAAATCCTTGGTTTGGAAGCTTCAACACCTTCAACTAAGCAAGTTTTTCCAAATTACTTGAGTTTGTTTTCTTGTTCTTAATCCCTTTTTAGTTGTTCATACTATTTTCACCATCTATTTATTCTTTCCAATTTATACTTTTTGGTGGATTAGTTTTTAGACATCAAAGTCTAAGTTTTTCACATCAAAGTTTCTTTAATCATTTTTTTGTGAAACACTCTTGTCATAGTTTGTAGGATTTATTTCAACTTGTTGAAATTTTTATCTTCCTACAAATTTTGTTTGGTTTCTTGAAATATTTCTTCATTAGTCTTATTTCAAAGATCATTTATTCTTAGATCTATTTTAAAATATATTTTAAGCATTTCAAATTAATTTATTGTGCTGAAATTAATTTCATATTTGATAGATCTCTCTTTTTAATTAAAATCTTACTAGTTTACTTAAATCTATCATATACTAATTTTTTTAATATTTTGTGATTATTTTCATTAATTAAAAGCTTCATCTTGGATAAAATAAAATAAATTATTGCTAAAATTTTAGAGGATATGCTAGATCTATTATAAATCAAGTTTCTTTATCAAAATGAAAATTTATAAAAAATTAAATTATTTTATTTATCACTTATCATTTTATTTCAACTAATCTCTTTTATTTTAAAAATTTTATCTAGCTGAAATTTAGTAAAGCCTGTTATTTTCATTGTTTAATAATTAAGAAAAAAAAGTTTAGTTGAAAGTTAATTTTTCTTGCACTATTATATACATACCAGTTATAGTTTCTCTTAAACTAAAATTTAATTTAATGTGCAATAGACTATTGTGAATTTATTTTGAAATTATTTTTATATTAATCTACAAATTGTAATACCATAACATCTTACTAAGATCACTTTAAGATATTTATTTAATATTTTTTATGAAATTAAGTGAGCATTCTATCTTGCCAAATTAGTAAGTTGTAAAGTGATCATTTATAAGTTGTGAGATTACTTTTTGAATTGGATAGCTTGGTATATTTTTGAGAGATATATTTTATCAAAATTCATTATTTTGTATTTTTTTCATGCTATAAAATTTATATTGGGGTTGTAATCGCCCCTTTGTAGGAGAGTACATATTATTGTGGGGGTTGTACTCACCATTTTATAGGAGAGTACATATTGTTGTAGGGGTTGTACTCACTCGGTTATAGGAAAGTACTATTTATAGGCTATTTTGCATTTAGTGGTTTCCTAGTCAGGGGTGGCTAGGCGTGGACGTAGGCTAATTTTTGGGGTTTGGCTAAAAACAAATGTGCCTATTGTCTCTCTTTACTTATACTTTTTTATTTTGCTGCATTAAGAATTGTATCTTGTCATTATAAAATCAAAATTTAATTTTACTAAAATTCATAATTTATGATTTGGCTTTAAAATTTTAATATCTAATTACCACCCCACCCTTGTGGATGCTATAATGACTCTAATATCAAAGCCTAGGATATTTTATTTGCTTAACATCCAAGAGTAGATCTTTTCACTATGCCATAAGGTTTCCCAAAGGGTTCACTACTAGAGGGACAATCCACTCATAGACCTCCACTTTTAGATAGTGTACCATTTGATTATTGGAAAAATAGAATTAGTACATTTTTTAGAGGTCAAGATGAACGGATGTGGTATATGTTGACACATCAATATCATACACCCACAGTAGAAGTAAATGGCAATAAAGTAGAAAAATCTTTTGAGGAATGGACTATAGGTGAAGAGAACTTGATGAATTAAATGCTAGGGCTTGTAATACTTTACATTGTGCTTTATTACCTGATGATTACATGAAAATTTCTATGTTAAGTATATCAAAAGAAATATGGGATAAACTCATTATAACTTATGAAGTAATTAGCGAAGTTAGAGATGTTCACATAAACAAACTTGTTCATGAATATGAGTTATTTTATACGTCTCCTTCTGAATCTATTTCTGATATGTATACTAGATTAATGAAAATAATTTACACATTGCATTCTCTTGGAAAAACATATAGGAATCAAGGCTTAATCTATATTCTTAGATGTCTTCCAAAAGAATGGGAAGCTAAAGTAATAGCTATTAGTGATGCTAAGGATTTCTCTACTTATCTACTTGATTAGCTTTTAGGTTCTTTGATAGCACATGAATAGGTTATTGCTCAAAAGGATAAGATGGATAACTCAACAAAAAGGGAGAAGGAGAAAGGAAAAGCCATTGCATTACAAGTTGATGACAGTGATGAGCATAACACCACAAGCTCGGATGGTGATAGTTATGAGGTGGTCATGCTATCCAAAAGGTATGGGAAATTGCTAAGGAAGAAGAATCAAAGATATAAAAAATTTAAAAACTATAAATTTCAAACTAAGAAATTTTTTGTAGGTGAAGGGATCATTTTCTACCATTGTAAAAAACACATAAGAGGTGATTGTCCGAACTTCGAATCAAAAAACAAAGAGATTGATGTGTAAAGAAGAAAAAATATGAAGAAGAAAAAGTACCATAAGAAGAAGAAGAAGGCTTTATGGGCTAATCCATATTCAAATGAATCAAGTTCTTGCTCATCCGATGAAGAGGTCAACATTTGAATTTCCAAATAATAATTGTCAAATGCACATATACGTCAATTTTAGGGATTTAAATAAGGCATGTACAAAAGATAAATTTTCCCTACCAATCCCGGAGCTGATTGTGGACATTGCCTCTTCTCATGCAGTCTTCTCTTTCATGGATGGCTCATGTAGATATAACTAAATAAAGATGGCCCCTGAAGATGAAAGAAACACTACATTTAGAACACCGATCGGAGTCTATTGTTATAAGGTCATGCCTTTCAGCCTTAAAATTGGTAGTGCTACATACCAGTGGGCAATGACTCGAATCTTCAATGAACTCATTCATCATCAAGTTGAGTGCTATCTAAATGATCTCGTGGTCAAAAGTAAAGAGAAGGAAGACCATCTCCTTGACTTGAGAATAGTTCTCAAACAATTAAGATAATTTAACCACAAAATGAACCACCTGAAGTGTAAATTCAGAGTAGCTTCAAAGAAATTCCTTTGGTTTGTTGTCCGACACTAGGGAATCGAAATAGATCAGGAGAAGATCAAGGCGATATTAGAAATTCCACCCCCTAAAAGTTTAACTCAACTCTGATTCCAAGGGTGGTTGGCATATCTAAGACGCTTTATATCCCACCTATTAGAAAGATGTCAGTCATTTTCAACACTTGTCAAAATGGATGCCAAGTTCAAGTGGAATGACAAGTATGAACATGCCTTCAAAGACATCAAGCATTACACACGACAGGTTGCAAGTATCACACTTACTTTACATTGTTGCATTAGATGAGTCCTTTGGTGCTTTGTTGGCCTAAGTCAATGATGAAGGTAACAAAATCTACCTCGACCATCATCTAATCCCTACTATGGCTAATTATCCACCCATTGAGAAGCATTGCCTAGCTATAGTCTTTGCATCCCAAAATATACACCACTACATGCTTCCTCATAAGTTGAACTTAATCTCTAGGACTAATCCACTACATTATCTCATAACACAGTTGACATTATCACCCAGGTCCTTGCCGGCTACACTTAGTGATGACTCTGATGAACAAATCATGAACTTAGGGTATACTCACTACTAGATGTACTTTGATGGTGCATCTTCCTCTCAAAGAGTAGAAGAACCACAATTTACTATTCTAAGAAAGGTAGTAGAATAGATCTCTTAACTCAGACCTGTGATGAGATTTTCATCATCTATCATTGTACCAACAATGAGGCAAAATATGAGGCTCGATTGAGTGCAGGTTAGCATTACTCTAAGCATCAAGAATATCAACATCTTCATAGATTCTCAGCTAGTTATCAACCAAATCGTTGGGTCCTATAAGGTTATAAAGCCCAAGCTCCATCACTACCATAAGTACACCATGGAGTTGTTGGCCCAAATCTTAGAGGTTACTATTTATAAGATTCCTCAAGGAGAGAATGTTGTAGCGTATGCTTTAGCCAAGCTTTCCAAAGAGTTGGCATGCCTAGAGGATGAGTCCATATCAATAAAGGTCCAAAATAAACAAGTCGTGTCCTTTATTGATATTGAACTCATCGAAAAGTACTCTATTGAAGGAAAGGTTGGCATTTCCAAGAAGGATGAGGAGTTAGATTGGTGGCAATCATTCATGGATTGCCTAAACAAAGGCAAACTAACTTAAGAGAAGTCCCAAGCCCATCAAATAAAGTAGAGAATACTTTCCTATGCTCTTATGGATGGTGTCTTGTATTGTCAGTCCTTTCATCATATGTGGTTACGTTGTTTATATAAGCATGAATCCCATAAGATCGTGATCTAGGTACACTCAAGATTATGTGGAGCCAACCAATTTGGTCCAAATATGAAAGCCAAGATTAAGAAACTAGGATACTATTGACCATCAATGATCAAAGATTGCATGGATACAGCTAGGTGATTCCACCAATGTCAAATACATTGTGTGGCCATTCAAGTGTTATGGTGCCGACATAGTGGGTGTGATTGATCCTCCATCTTTCTAGGGTCATCGGTTCATCTTAGCTGCCAGTGACTACTTTTCCAAATGGGTGAAGGCAATTTGGATCAGAGAGCTCACAGCTCAGCATGTGCTCCAGTGTTTTAGGAACCATATTATATATAGGTTCAGAGTGTCTCGATGCATTATATCTGATAATGGTACTACATTCAAGAGCATCAAGATCAACAACTTTGCCCAAAGACACAGCATAGATTGGAGATATTCTACCATCAACTACCTGAGGGAAAATGGCTTAGTAGAAGCCATTAAAAAAACTCTCATCCAAATACAAAAGAAGGCACTTGACAACAACAAGCAACAGGGCCATGGGCAGTTAGTTGAAGCCTTGTGGGCCTACCACACCACATATAGAACTCCAACTCAGTCTACTCCTTTCTACTTAGTGCATGGGTATGAAGCCATTCTACCATTAGAAATCTAACTCCCATCACTAAGGATAGTTGTGGGTAGCAAGATCATAATAAAGTATAACACCAAGTTATGGTTAGAAGATTTTGAAGGTTTGGAGGAGAGAATCCTACAGGCATGTCAAACTCTCAAGTTATACAAAGATAAAATAATTCAAGCTCACAACAAATTGGTCCATCCTAGAGTTTTTCAAATAGGAGAGCTTATTTTATTTCTAAGGATACTAATTATTGCCCGTCGTAAGATGGGAGGCAAGTTTGAACCAACTTGGGAAGGTCCTTTTGCCATAGAGATGGCCTACCAAAGGATCTTATCTGCTTACCAATCATAAGGGAGAGTGCCCAATGCTTCCAATCAATGAGGTCTACTTAAAGAAATATTATAAATCATGTTTTAAAATAATTATCATCAATGAAAATTCCATCTCGAATTCAATCTCTTCTATGTTAAAAGTACTCTTATTTCTAAATTCACCATGATGTGTTTAGGTAGGTGTAAGAAACCTGAGCAGCATCCTATCCTTCATCGACACAACACAAACATAAACTACACACAAATATATAAAACAAACATATATTTTATCTTAGGCTACTCTAAGTTGAGATAATTCCCCCAGCGACACTCACTCAGTAGCTTCTCTAGGTCTGGATGATGTGCTACCCTACCTATGTGTCACCCTAGTGGTCTTCTTTCTTTGGAGGATGCAAGTCTGCTATGCTTTGCTTCTTTACTTGGCCACTTCACATCGACGAGTGCTTCTTAGTTTGATAGGCCTTATTGCATGGCCGATAACCTACCTCATGTGTTCTTTGTTTAAGAGGATGTGAGTCTACTATGCTTTCTTCTTGGATTAGCCTTCATGCACTAACTGGGTCAAGTATATTTAAGGTTTAGGATAAGTCCCCTACCGACACCTTCCCTCCTGACTGCTTCAAGTTTGGGTCCAGTCCTTCCTCAGGGCACCTCGCATAGTAGTCGCTCTAGGTCAGATAGCATCTATCTCATCGATGATATACTATCCCAAAGATTAGTTCCACTTGGAAAGTTATAAGCCTACATGCTTTCTTTCTAGATTGATCATTACACACTAGTGAGCACCTTAGGTTGGTTGGTTCTAACTATGTTGATGGATTCACCACTCAAGTTGATGGATACACAACAGGTTGGTTGATTTTCACACCTTAGGATGCACCACTCATGGCAAATGTAAGTCTGCTACGCTTTCTCCTTGAGTTAGCCACCGTACCCCTATCGGCTAACTTTTCCAGGGCTCAGGATAACTTCCCTAGTAGCACCTCCCCTATGGCCGCTATATTTGGATCACATCCTTTGCGAACCCATTTAGATACTACTCAAGTTAGTATCAAATTAGACAGTTCCCCTTTTCTAGTAACCACGACTATGGTTGTAGAATATATCCTGTGGATGTGCAGATTCTCCTTTGATTCAATAAATCTAAGATAGGTCAAGGCCGACATAGCCCCTTCTCAGTGTGGTCCCTCGCACACCAACAGGGTCCACATAAATATATAAATAAAATATAAATTCACTTATGAATTAGGAGGACAAGCATAGCAGTACCTTTTCCCATGCAGATATCCTATTTTTAGGGCAATGTCAGCAAAACTCCGTATAGAAATCGCTTGACTACTCTTGAGTTTATATATGTCCCTAACAAAATTCACTCAGTAGTTGCCCCTAAGTTGGGTTCAATTTGTTGTGCTACCAAAAGGTCACCCCAGCGGTTGTTCCCTACTTTAGAAGATGTAAGTCTGCCCTGCCTTCTTTCTAGCACAGCCATTGCACACCAAAAGGCAACCCCTCAGGTTGGCTAGCTCTACCCCAGGGCCAGTAGACTATCTCTTTGGATTTGTAAATCTGAGATAGGAAAAGTCTGATATGGCCCCTTCTCAGTGGGTCCATCTTACACCATCATGGTCCATAAATTAATTCAATCAAATTTGACTGAGCTCACATCCCCAATGGATATTTCCTCAATTCAAAATCAAACTACACCAAAAAAACCATATCAAAACACATGAAATTAAGACAAAATTAATCTTGACTACTTTTGAGTTGACATGAGTCCCCAATGGCTTTCACTAAGTAGTCATCCTAGGTCAAGTTTGATTTATTGTGCATCCAACAGGTCACCCTAGCGGTTTTTCCTCACTTTGGAAGATGTAAGTCTGCTACATCTTCTTCTTAGCAATTGTTGCACTAAAGGCAACCCCTTTGGTTGGGTAGCTCTACCCCATGCCGATAAACTATCCCTTTGGATTTGTAAACGAGGTCGTGATATAACCCCTTCTCAGTGGGTCCATCACACATAGATAAGGTCCATACATTAACTCAGCTTAAATTAAACCCAATCTAATTTTCCCTAGTGGAGTTAAATCACACCCTTCTCCCTAATGTAGCCAAAAGGCATATATAAACAAGTCAAGGAAACAAATCAAATTCAAAACCAACCTCCCTAATGGAACCAAATTAAATAACTCCCCTAGTAGAGCTTAAATCAAAGAAATCCAACTAAACTCTTATCCCTAGTGGATACATCCCCAAACAAATCTATGAAACCAAACTCAAATCCCAATCCCCAGTGGATAGCCTGAACCTGCTTCCCTAGTGGAAGGTTCATATACCCGATCCCCAACGGACTCGAGCCCATATCTCTAGCAAATATGCCTCCACATCAATTAAAATAAAACAAATTAAAGTTGATTCAATCTTAATCCCCGGTGAATTATAAATTCTTATCCCTAATAGATCTTCTTATCCCTAGCAAATTTTCTTTTTCTATGCCCTCGATATAGACCCCTCACATGTCATGTCCAATGCATGTTTGATCCCCTAGCGGATCTGCCTCCATATCCTTAACATGGAATTCTCATTAAATCTTATTTCTTCTCTTATGCACACCTTTAATTCATCAATGAAAAGCCTAACAATGTATTCATTCAAATTACATCATCCTAACATTGTAATCAACATTTTATGATTTGTGATGGTGCAAGATCAAACTAACTATACAATATCATGCTAAACATATTATAGTGTGAATTAACACACTATATTATATTATAATATATGATATTATCTTATAATTTCCTATAATAAAATATATTATCTAACATCACACTTCTTTAGAATCACTTAAAAGGAACAAATTACAAAATTTTCTCCAAATATGAATAATGTTCATTTTGGATGTAAAATTGTATTTTTTTTTCTATTAGAAATGGTACAAAATAGCATAATTTTGGTGTTTCTTCATGGTCTGTGCCATGAATTTGGCCAAATCATTCCATCTCAACCTTCAAATTAACATTTTTGTGAGTTTTAACCCAATTTATTATAACAAAAGTAAAATATACTAAAATGTACAATAACATTTTGTTACACACCACCAAATTCATATATATATGAAGTTATATTGTTATGTACATTATAGTTTAATAGCTTTCATATAATATATTATCTTACATTACACCTTAAAATGAATCACTTTAAGCAAAAAATTTATAAAATTTGGTTAAAAATTGAACATTTATTTTGTAATGCAAAAATTCCATTCTTTTGATTAAATGACACACCATAGCACACCCCTAATGATGTTCCCTAAAGCTTACCTTAAATTTGGGCAAATCCCATCATCTCAGTGTAAAAATCAGTATTTTCATAAATTATACCAGTACAAACTCTACTACATCATACTATAACAAACTAAAATATGCTAAACAACAAGTAGTAATACACAATAGTATGCTATAATGCATGATGCTACACTATGTTATGGCATACTATATTATAATACACTATAACATATTATATTATATTATATTACTTATCATATCACAAGGGATTGCTTAAGATAAAAAGTTATGAAATTAGTCTAAATAATAAAAAACAATATATTTTAGTCGTATCACTCACATATTTTGAATTAAAATAATATATTATGATGCCATTCTCTACTTATTATGAATTTGGCCAAATTCCAGAATTTTAAAGTCTAAATCAACATTTTTATAAATAATGCTAGTGTAGGCTCAACTGCATGATTGTAAAATACTAAAGAATTTAAAATGCATAGAATAATATATTATAATATATGATGTTGTACTATGCTAGAACATATAATATTTATTTTGAACATAAAATCTTACTTTTTAGACTACAAGTAGAGTAGCACACCTTTGGTACTACAACCTAATTCCAACTTCAAATTTAACAAATTTCATCATCTGATTTAATAAATAAATATTTTTATGATTTATATTAATAAAGACTATAAGGCACAATACCATAATATACTAAAATATTTCAAAACATCTTATAACATCCAAAAACACATCATTACATGCTCAAATATATGATGCTACATTATGCTATAATATATGGTTTTATAATATGATTTAGGGTTATGGTTTAGGGCATTCAAATCTCTAATAGTCAAGGGAAGGCATTTTCATTAGCTACCATAATTATATTAGGATTAGGTCATTCTTTAGATCTACTCCTAAAGACAACTTTATTCAAAGTTTAGGGTATAAGGTTTAGGGTTTAGGGTTGCTGGTTTAGGGCTTAGGGTTTAGGGATGTAGTTTTTAGGGTTTAGGCTTTATGGTTTTAGGGTTTAAGGTTCAAGGTTTAGGGCTTTAGGGTTTAGGATTTAAGATTTAGGGTTTAGGGTTTACATTTTAGGGTTTAAGGTTTATGGTTTAGGGTTTAGGGTTTAGGGTTTATTGTTTCGGGGTTAGGTTTTTTGGGGTTTAGAGTTTAGGGTTTAGGTTTTAGGTTTTATATTTAAGTTTTACTTTAGGGTTTAGGGTTTAGGGTTTAAGGTTTTCTTTTTTAATAGAGAAAAATTAAAATTCAACATTTTTTTTTGATTTTATCAACCAAGTAGCACTCCAAGTTTTCTAAGACATAAGCGATGACATAGATCAAAAATTAGCACCCATAGATGAAATCAAAAACCTTAGATAAATAGAACTGTCTCTACTATAAGACACAGTTCCATAAGCAACAAATCGGATCAACCATTCTTTAGTTTCTCCAGTTTCTATCAGAGCCACCCCTGCCTCTCCAGTAGCGGGATCCACCATCATATCCCTAATCTCTCCATCCCCCACCACCACGGATGTAACCTCTATCGCTCCTCCCACCTCTATAACCACCACTACTCTGACCACCACCTCTATATCCACCAGTATCTCTAGATCCCCCACCACCACTGTGATAACCGCCGCCTCTGCCTTCACCTCCACTACTATCTAGACTGAGCCTAGTTGATGGTGATGTTTCCACCATCAAGGTTCCCATTCTGTGGGTTTAGGGTTAGTTTAGGGTTTTTTAAGTTTTAGGATTTAGGGTTCTTTTTAATTAAGTAAACTAGTAGGTTTATTTTTATTTAGCTTATTATGTTTACTTTTTATTTATTTGAGTTTGTTTTATTTTTTATTTTTATTTAGATTTATTTTTTATTTTTATTTAGTTTTGTTAATTTATTTTAGGTTTATTTATTTTAGTTTAGGTTTTATATTTTAGTTTATTTTTTTAGGTTTAGGTTTTTTTTAGTTGAGTTTTATTTTTATTTTATGTTTTAGGTTTTGGTTTTAGTTTTTATTTTTAGGTTAGGGTTTAGATTTTATTTTATTTTTTTAGGTTTAGGTTTTAGGTTTTTATTTTAGGATTATTTTTAAGTTTTATTTTTTAGTTCAGCTTTATGTTTATTTTTAATTTATTTTATTTTATATAGTTTAGGTTTAGGATTAGGTTTAGGTTTTATTTATTATAGTTTAGTTTATTTTAGTTTATGTTTAGGTTTATTTCATTTTGATTATTTTATTTTTATTTTAGGTTTAGGTTTTTTAGTGTGGTTATTTTTTATTTATTTATTTTTAATTTTATTTTAGTAGGTTTTATTTACTTTAATTTTATATCATTTTATGTTTATATTATATTTATATTTAGTTTTATTTTATTTAGGTTTTATCCATTATTTATTTTATTTTCTTAGTTTAGTATAGTTTTATTTATTTTATATAGTTTCTTTATTTCATTTTATTAAATATGTTTAGGTTTTTAGTAGGTTATTTTTATCTTATTTTATTTAGGTTTAAGTTTATTTATTTATTATAGGTCTTAAGCTCAGGTTTGCCTCAGGTGTTAGGGCCCACGCCTCAGCTCAGCTTTTATGGCCTTAGAGCCCATGGTCTTAGGGCTCAGGCCTTAGTGTCAGGGCTGGGCCTGGGTCAGTGGCCCAGGGTCTTGAGGGCCTGAATAGGCCTAGGTCACCAGGGGTTTGTGGCTGCAGTTTAGCTCAGTTTAGCCAGGTTGTGGTTTGTGGCTGTGGTTTTAGGTTTTAGGGCCAGTCTGGGGCCCAGGGCTCAGTTTAGGTGGGTCAGTGGCTCTTAGGGTAGTTTAGGGTTAGTCAGGTTTGTGGCTCAGTTTTCTGGGTTTGGGCCTGGATTTAGTGTGGTTATTTTAGGGTTTAGGATTTAGGGTTTAGATTGTGGATTTAGTTTAGGGCCTGGGCCTAGGGTTTTTTTTTTAAACCGACATTTAGTTTATTTAGCTTTATTTTTATTTAGTTTATTTTATTTTAATTTTAATTTTTTTATTTTTTATTTCTTTTATTTTGTTAGGTTTTTTTATCTTTTATTAGGTTTTTTTTATGTTTTATTTTTAGGTTTTATCATTTTATATTTATTTTTATTTTATTTTTTTTATTTTACATTTAGTTTTATTTTATTTATTCATTTTAGGTTTATTTTATTTTAGATTAATTTAAGTTTTTATTTATTTTATTTTATTTTAGTTTTATTTTATTTTATGTTTAGGTTTAGGTTTCAATTTTAGTTTAGTTTTTCATTTTATTTTATTTTATTTTATTTAAGTTTATGTTTTATTTATTTATTTTATTTTGGGTTTTTTTTTTAGTTTAGCTTGGGGTTTTAGGTTTTATGTTTTTGCCTGGCTCAGGTTTAGGGTTTGGGATTTGTGGGTTTAGGGTTTAGGGTTTTGGGTTTGTGGTTGTGGTTCAGGATTAGATTTAGTTTTAGGGTTTAGGGCCAGGTCAGTGGTAGGGTTTGGGTGTTTCCAAACAGGTACCCATGGCCTGGTTATTTTACTTTATTTTTTATTATAGTTTTTTTTTTTATTTTATTTTATTTAGTTTATTTATTTTTTGGTAACTATTTTATTTTAGAGTTTTTTTAAGTTTAAGTTTATGTTTAGTTTTTTAGTTTAATCTTACTTTATTTTATTTTAGGTTTAGGTTTTATTTTTATTTATATTTATGTTTAGGTTTTATTACATTTTTAGGTTTTAGGTTTGCTGGTTTATTTTATGTTTATTTTAGGTTTTGCTTTTTAGTTTAGGTTTAGGTTTATTTTAATTTATTTTAATCATTGGGTTTTGGTTTAGGATTAGGTTTAGTTTATTTGATTAGTTTAATTTATCTAGTTTAGGTTTTTAATTTAGGGTTTAGGTTTTATTTTATTTTGTTCATTATTTTTAGGTTTAGGTTTTATTTAGTTTTATTTATTTTATCTTAGGTTTATTTTATTTTTTTATCTTATTTAGGTTTTTTTATTTCTTATTAGTTTAGGTTTTATTTATTTATTTTAGTTTAGTTTTTTATTTTTTATTTTATCTTTAGGTTTAGTTTTAGATTTAGGTTTAAGTTTAAGTTTTAGTAGGTTTTATTTTATATTATCCATCTTATTTTGGTTTAGTTATTTTACTTTATTTTGTTTTATTTAGTTTTAGTTTAGGTTTTAGCTTTGGGTTTGTGGTCTTTAGTTAGGGTTTGGGAGTGGTTTTGAGTTGAAGGTTTTTAGGGTTTTTATGGTTTGGGGTTTAGTTTAGGCTGTGGGTTTGGGTTTAGGTTTAGTTTTGGGGTTTAGGGTTTAGGTTTAGGGTTTAGGTGGATTTGTGGTTTAGGGTTTAAGGTGTGGGTTTTGGTTTAGGATTTAGTTTTTGTGTTTTAGGTCCTGGTCTGTGTTTTAGTTTAGGGTTTAGAGTTTTTAGTTTTTTTTAACAAAGAGCAAATTCAGATTCAACACTTCTTTTCGATTTCATCAACCAAGTAACACACCAAGTTTTCTAAGACACAAGCGACGATGTAGATGTAAAATGAGCATGCATAGAAAAAATCATAATTCCTAGATAACTACCTCCATTCTTAGTTTCTTCCATAAGAACCACCTCGCTTCGAGTAGGGATCCACCATCATATCCCCGATCTCTCCCTCTTCAACCACCATGATCGTAACCTCCATCGCTCCTCCTGCCTCCATAACCACCATATAGCTTCTATCCACCATCACCTCTGATCCCACCATCAGCAATGATCGCCACCATCGCCTCACTCCACCACCGATCTAGACTAAGTTGCTGACGATGATGTTCGGCCATCAAGGTTTAGATTTATTAGTTTTTGGGCTAGTTTATTTTTAATTCATTTAGACATTAGTTTAAGTATGGAGGTTAGGATAAAGTGTGGTTTAGTGTGTTTTAAGGTTTATGCTTTGTGGTTTGGATTTAGTTGGGAGGGTGTGGTAGGTGGTTTATGGTAGGGTTTAGGGCTTTAGTGTTTAAATTTGAAATTTAGTATAGGGTGTGGTCAGTTTGTGGCTCAGGTTGGCCTAGGGTTTAGGCTTAGTGGCCTAGCTTTTGTGAGCCTGGGTCAGTGCAAGTTTAGGATCAGTTTTAGGTTTAGGCTAGGCTCAGGTTAAGGTTTAGGGTTTATGCCTTTAGTGGCTACTTTTTACAGGGGTGTGGTAGATTTAGCCTAGGATCTTTAGGGCCTGTAGGTCTTAAAAGCAATCAGTTTAGTTTATTTAGTTTATTAATTTATTTATTTTAGTTTATTTTATTTTTATTTTAATTTAGGTTTATTTTTATTTTATTTAGTTTATTTATTTATTTATGTTTTTTATTTTATTTTATTTTTAGGTTTAGGTTTTATTTTTCATTTTTAGGTTTAGGTTTCAGTTTTTATTTTATTTTTTATGTTTAGGTTTTAGGTTTTATTTTAGATTTATTTTTTAGGTTTTAGTTTTAGTTTTAGGTTTAAGTTTCTTTTATTTATTATATTTTATTTAGTTTTATTTAGTTTAGTTTAGTTTATTTTATTTATTTTAGATTTAGGTTTATTTTAGTTAGGGATTAGGTTTTATTTTTTTTATTAATTTTAGATTTATTTTAGGTTTAGGTTTTAGTTAGTTTGTTTTTATTTTTTAGGTTTATTTTATTTTATTTTATGTTTATTTTTATTTTATTTAGGCTTTATTTTAGTTTGATTTTAGTTTAATTAGACTTTTATTTATTTTATTTTATTTTGTTTTATTTTTATTTTATTTTATTTTAACATTGTTTAGTTTAGGTTTAGGTTTTAGCTTAGGTTTTATTTTATTTTATTTAGTTTAAGTTTATTTATTTATTTTATTTTAGGTTTTATTTAGTTTAGGTTTAGTTTTTTAGGGTTTTGGGTTTAGGTTTTGGGTTGAGGTTGTGGTTTAGGTTAGGGCTAGGTTTTATGGTTTAGGTTTAGGGTTCTAGATTTTGGGATTAGGTTGGGTTTAGGTTTAGGGTTTTGTGGGTTTGTGGTTTGGGGTTTTAGAGAAATTTTATTGTCACAAAGAAAAGTACAGTCCTAGGGGTAAATCTCTAATCTAATGCTCAAAGAGCTACAATAAATCCTAAAGAGATAAACCCCCTAACTATTACAATAATGATGGAAAGAAAGCAAATGAGAAATCAAAAAATCAACAGCAGAAAATCCATGTGAGCAATAGCAAACTTCATTTGGTCCGTCTGATACCAACAAGATCCACTTGCAAGACTCTCCCAACCTATAAAAGAACTCCGCAACATACTTTTGAAATGATAAGTATAATTAAGCAACCATAAAAAGCAAGAGCAAATAAATGGAGTATAGTAAAGAAAAGGCTTAGGCTCAGTTACAATCATCTCATTAAGCAACACTATATGTAAGCACCAAAACATTAGTAGAAGGGTTACAAAGCCATCATAGCTCGCATGCCTCATGTAGCCCATCATCCAAAGTCCATCTAGCAAGGTCAGAAAATCCTCCAAACAAGAATATACCACACCAAGCCAATTAGAACAACCAAGCCCAATAAGTGATAATCAACCAACCATCAGGGATAACATCAATATAGTAAGAGCACCACCAAAGCCATCACCAAAAAGGAGTAACAAAATCAAAAGGAGCAAGCATCATGATAGGGTAACAACACAAACCAAAGAAAACAAGAGCAAAAGGAAAAACACAAGTGCTCATATCCTCCACCAACAAAGTAAAAAAGAGCCAAGAAAACACCCATCTTAACAGTGGTGGGAAGGCGCCACTTAAACAAGAAAAGGTCGCAGCCAAGAGAGAAAAACAAAGGAGGAAATGTCAAATATAGGTCAGAAAGAACACCAAAGAAGTTCCTAACAATCACCAAAGGAGTAAGAAAAATTGCCAAAATAGCCACCCTCTAAACAACCCAAGAAGCCAATACAACCAACCAAACCAACAAACCAACATATCCTCCTAGCCAACCACCATAGTAGTAGAAGACCCAACTCAGTGTAAATACCAACAGCAGTCATCAAGCAAAAGTCACCCAAGATAGTTAAGGAAAGGGTGGAAGAAAACAGCAACCACCAAACCCAACCAAGGCTAAAGAAATTCCAATCTAGGTAAGTAGAATAGCCAGCCAAAGACAAAAATGGTATAAAGCCCAGTAAGATAGACTACAAGCCAACCAACATGAACAACAACAATAAAGGCACCCAACCAAGCCACCAGCACCCGAGGCCAACTAACAGCCACAAAATAGCCTTCAACCACCCAATCTAGAACAATACCCAAACCCAAAGCTGTTGTAGCGAAAAGAGGAAGGCCAATCCAGGAGGAGGTCAAAACCATAACCAAAAGAAACAAAATGAAATTAGCAAAACTAACCACCAAGCTCGAGTCAACAAAATAGAGAGAATAACAGCCAACCAACAACCTCCACCATGCCAAAATCAATCCAATGATAAACCACCTACAACCCCCCAAATCAGTCACCAACAGAAAATAAAAAAAAATAGCAAAAATAGCTAGCCAAGAAAGCCACCCTATCAAATACCACAATAACATATCAAACTCAGATATGTTAGCAAGCATCATAGAAAAGAGGCAAAATGCATACTTAAAGAAAAACCTATAACATCCATAGCCACAACCCAAAAAGAGGATATAAAAAATAGCCAAGGGAAAATTATGGTAAACACCCAGCCAGATAAATAGAAGCCACCAAGTTGAAAAAAGAAAAATAACCCAATGACTAGGTAGCAAAAACCAGGCCAATCCAAAAGTAAGAGATCAAAAACATAACCCAGCTCATACCAAAGAGAGAAAATAAGTAGATAACCACAACCCAAAGAGGGTTTAATAAGGAGCAATCAAGAGTGAAAGATCATAAAAAACAAATAGTAAAAACAAAGCCAAGAATTTATAATCAAAGATAAGGCAATCTAGTATTATCCAGATTAACCAAACCTCTTAATAGTTTAAGCAAAGTTTGGTTGTCAAATAAAATGAACTCGCTTGTCACTAAAGTTAGCCAAGTGTAATCAAGACAAAGCATTACCTTCATGAAGGATGTGGGAAATTTTAAAACAAACTTGAGAAAGAAGATTTTTAGTATGATTAAGAAGATACAATAATTCAACATTCCAATTTCTATTAGAATTAAGCATGTCAAGAAGCAAGAGAGCATCAACTTCAATCTAGATGTTAAGGAAACCCCTATTCAAATAATGACAGTACCTTTAGAATCCTTAAGGATACCACCACAACCATATTTACTGGAAGCAACAGAACCATCAGTATTCACTTTAGTCAAATTATCTTTAGGTTTGATCCAATGGATAATCCAAGCACTTTTATAAGAGTCAAACTCGTGCGAATGATACCCAATTTTTAGCTAAAAATTTATAACCTCTAAAATGAATATTACTAATAAGATTTTCATTAAAAAAGAGAATGAATTTTTTTAGTTATAGCCGATCATTTTATGGTTCACGAATACCATGATATTTAGCATTATTTCTATCCATCTAGATGAACTAGATAAGGGTAATAGCAATTAAAACTTTGATATGACCTTTCACAATATATTTGAAATAGACTTCAAGAAGTTGATATAAAGAAAGAGAACCCTGAAAATAGTTGGTATTAAATAAATCATCATGCCAAAACCATAATTTAGAAGCAATAGCACCATTGATAAAAACATGATTTACATTTCCAATATGAAAGAAACATTATCACTTTGAAGTTAAGTAAAACCCTTTAGTCCAAGGCAAAGAGTCCATAGGAATAAAGTTATTCAAAATCCTCCAAGCTAAAATAATAGGAAATAGAATGATATTGTTCCAAAGTTTAATAAAAAACATTAGAGGGGTTTTGATTATCTCTAATAAAATTCAAACCACTTTAAGAACAATGTCACCATTATAAGAATGCTTAAAAAGAATTTGGTTAGTTTGCTAAAGAAATGGGGATATTTTAAAGTTGTCAAAAAGAGAAATAGGATATAATTCTCAAGTTTGCTTTCATTCCAATATTATTAAGCCAAAAAAATTAACTTAATAGCAGAGTGGGAGATAAAATGTGAAATAGATTGACAATCCAATTGTCTTGCCAAAAGAAGAAAGAACCGACCAATACCCAAGATATTAATGGTTTGGTAAACCCATTTAATGGAGCAAAGCCTTTCCAAATTTGAGAGTCATCAACTTTATAAGCACAGTTAAGGGGTGTTTACCTTGGCAATATTTTTCCATCATAAAATTAGCCCAAAGGCTATCATTATTTCTAAAATTCCACCAGAGCTATGAGAGAAGGTAGTGATAGCTTCATGAATAGGCTTACAACCAAGAGCATTCTCCAAAGGATCACAACATTTATGCCAAGATGTCCAATGCATTATTTGGTAGAATTATTGAGCCCCAAAAAAAATTGTTAAGCAAATGATTTCAAAAGTGTAGCATTAGATAATAGTTTAAATAAAATAAAGAGGCATTGAGTTGAGGGTGCTTTAAGAATAGTGAGCTACCACCAAAGGAAAGTAAATGAATTCCCAAATAGAAATTTTATTTGAAATTTTTGAATTAACTCATCAAAGAGACAAGAACATTTTGGGCCTTTAAAGAGGAGCACCCTAGTACTTAAGAGGTAAGTGTTGATGTTTAAAATTAGTGATATGGATTTGATTGATTTTATTATTAGATTCTAGAGGAAGTAATAAATAGCTTTTGTTATCATTGATAGAAAGGCCATTTTCTACCAAATTTATTTAAAAGACTTGAGATGCTTGATGTGAATAGAAACATTGCAAAAAATAATGAAATCATCTACAAACTTAAATGTAAAATAGAAGACCACCAAGAGTTTTGTACATAAGATTGTTTAGAAAAAAATCATTGAGGCTCCTAGATTAGTACTCAACAACAATAATAAATAAAGTAGGAGATAAAGGATCCCCTTGTCATAAGCCCTGGAAAGAGAAAAAGAAACCCAAGGCTTCTCCATTAAGCAAAATCGAAAACCATGCATTATTAATACATTTTTTAATGGAAAAAATAAATTTAGTAGAAAACCCAAATAAATTTAGAATATGGAAAAGGAAATCCCAAGAGATGTTATCAAAGGCTTTGGTAATATCTAATTTGAAAAGAATTTTGCCACCTCTAGTCTTGGCATCAAGATGATGAATTAATTCTCGGGAAAGTAAAATATTATTAGAAATGGATCTACCTTGAAAAAAACAAATTTGGTTGAGAGAGATAATTCTATTATGTAAAGGACTAAGTATGTTGGTAAGAATATTGGAAATCAAAGAAGGTGCAAAGACTAATAGGTCTAAAATCACCCAATACTCTGGATTATCTTTTTAGGTTTGATAACAATAGATGTACTAGAAAATATCTAGGAAAAGGATTACCATTAAAAAATCAATGACAACCTCAATCAAATCATTTTTAATTATAAACCAATATTTTAGCAAAAAATTGAGTAGTGAAACCCTCAAACAAACATAATATATGTTCATGCTATTCAAAAATTTGAAAATTTCATCTTCATTAAGCACAATGGTAAGCAAATCATTATCATCATTAGTAATAATAGAAGGAATCAAGTGTGATTGAGAAATAACTTTGTAAGAGAAATTCTAATTAAGCATATTTCTAAAGTAACTAATAACTGATTTCTTAAAATCATTATTCTCCATAATCCAATCTCCATTATCATTTTTAATTTTTTGAGTATTATTTAAAGCTCTCTTTTATTAACCAAAGCATGGAAATACTTAGTATTCACCATCCATAATATCTTACTATTTTTTGGCACTAATAAGTCTCTTCCATATTTTGAATTTAAGTTTATCTTTCACCCAGTCAAGTCTATAATCTTAGAAGTATCAGACATAACAGAGACTTCAAGATCACAAACCAATTTTTCCATATCTTTAATATTAGCTAAAAGGTTTTAAAATAATGCTTGTTCTACCAACCCAAATTTTGTTTTAACTCTTTTTAGTTTAAACCAAAGTCTATTCATTGCCATAATAGGATTATCAGGATGTAAAGGAGCATTCCAATTATTATCCACAACATTAAAAAATCAATATGTTGAATCCACATGTTTTGAAATCTGAAAGGAGAGAGGTTTTTTAGTCTGTTAGAATTATCTTGAGAAATTGAAGAGAAGCATGATTTGACAATGTTCTCGCTTAAATGGTCACAAAAGTAATAGGCCATTGAGTAATCCAATGACTATTAAAAAGAATTTGGTCCAAACTTTGCCAAAGTCTAGAGTTTTGCCAAGTATAATTAGAGCCCTTAAAGCCATTATATCAATTAAATTATAATCAAGGATCATATTGTAGAAATCTTCATGGAAGAAATATTAGAGCAACCACCACTTCATTTTAGAAGAGAATAAAATGGTTTTGAATCACCACCAACAAACCAAGGTTTGTTGATGAGGTAGAAAATTCCTTAAATTATCCTAAAGAAGATTTGTACCAAATCTATAACAACATGCATAAACAAAAGAGCCCAAAATACAATAATCACCACAAGAGATTTGAGCATTAACAACTTGATTAAAGACAATCAAGAATATAGAACTCAACAAAATTATTCCAAAAATACCAAATCTTATTACTAGCATTAGAGAAGATTTATTGAAATCGATCATTCTAGGAACATGGTTAATTTTATTAGCATGAATAAGAGGCTCAATAATAAGAAGAGAAATATTATGAATATAAAGATTTCTAATATGATTTTGAATAGAGAGGGTATGATCCTCTAAGATTCGAACAAGAAAAAAAATACAAGGAAAATAGAAAAGGTTAAGCAAAGGTTATTAAGAGAGGAGTGAGAGCCATGATCTAGTGTTTTGGACAATTTGGGAGGGAAATTTTTAACATTTTTTTTTCTTTTTTGCATGATAAGTTTGGAAACCATTTTCTTTTCCCCTAGAGTCTTCATTCGAGTAAGATTTAGGATTATTGTCATAGATTTAAGAGAAATCTCCAAGTGTTTGGAGTGAAGTTCACCTTCTTCCAAATCCATATTTAGTTGAAAAGTAGGATTATCATGAATATCAAGATTAGAAATGAGAGATGGTAATGATATAGAACAATTTAAAGCACAAGTAGTAAAATAGATCGAAATGTTTCAGATGCTACATCATTTAAATCCTCATTTCTTCATTTTCATCACCAAAGGGCATAGATGTTGGAATAGAATTAAAAGAAATACAATCATCTTCTAATAACTTATAGAATATATTATTCTCCACATTAGAAATATTCAAATTCAAAGAAGGAATAAAGGTAAATCATCTTTCCCATTTTGAATATTGGTCGAATCCCTACCAACATTAGTAAAACATGTTCAACAGATTAACCCAATATCCAAAGAATCAACCTCAATGTCTTCATACCATCCTTAAGATATGATGCCAATTTTTGAACATAAGTTGGAATTGGCTTATGGGTAGAGACAACATTTTCCTTAGGAGGAATTCTATTTTTTTAAGTGGGGATGGAGAATAAAACATTCTGAATTGTCAAGACCATGTATTTACAGTGGGAACAAAAAATTAGAAGGTTATCCAATTCAACCTTTTGTGAATACCCATATTTTTCAGAGCCAATCCAAACTTCCTTAGGGTATTTTTTAGTTATGTCTAATTCCACGAGGATCAGCCACAGGAGATCTCATAGGGTCGATTACGGTCGGCAAAATAAAGCTATAGCAAAAGCACACATGATGGGAAACAAAATGAATGCACATATTAGGAAGAGATAACCACATAGGGATAATAGTATATTCCTTAATGTCAAAAGGGTGACCACTTCAGAAACAAATTTGACAATTAAATATGAACTAAGAATGACAAAAAAACACATGAATAATCCATATCATTAGAAAGTTGAATCGATATGTTAGGTCAATAATTGAGGTAAATTGAGTTGAGATTATGGATAAAAGAGTAGATCTTATCCAAATTCAGATGACACAAAGAAAATTTATTGACAAGAGAAAATTTAAAGGGTTTTTTCAACTTTTCAACATCCACATCAGAGCACATTATGGCCAACAAACCTCTAAAAGACATCAAAATGAGATTAACTAAATCAACAGAGGGAGAAATCTGACCAGAGAGCGCTTCCTTAAAAGATTTAGTAGAAGATGCAACATTAGTACCAATCCCAAAATGTCGATGCCCTAGCAAAACATCTATATTTTGAGGTGGAACCAAGAATAGAACTCACAGCCATGGTCAATGAGAAACATCATGCAAATGTTAGATGTCATTCAAGCCTTTGAAATCAAAAATCAAAGCCAAAGACACTTAAACCCCAGTAGTGTGCCACCAAGAGGGATTTGAAAATCTCCATAACAGAGAGCAGGAAGGTTCTAGGGTTTAGCATTGTAGGTTTAGGGTTTAGGGTTTAGGATTTTTTTTAAATTTACTTTTAATTTTTTTTTCATTTTTTTAAAATTAAGTAAACTCACAGGTTTAGGTTTAATTAGTTAATTTAGTTTATTTTATTTTTTATTTTTATTTAGGTTTATTTTTATTTTTATTTAGTTTATTTTATTTATTTTAGGTTTATTTATTTTAGTTTATTTTTTAATTTAGGTTTAGGTTTATGTTTGTTTTTTAGTTTAATTATATTTTTATTTTATTTTTTAGGTTTAGGTTTTATTTTTTACATTTAGGTTTAGGTTTAGGTTTTTATTTTATTTTTTTAGGTTTAGCTTTTAGGTTTTTATTTTTGGTTTATTTTTAGGCATTCTTTCTTAGTTTTTGGTTTAGGTTTATTTTTAGTTTATTTTATTTTATTTAGTTTATGTTTAGGTTTTATAAATTTTAGTTTATTTAGTTTAGGATTATTTTATTTTTATTTTATTTTTTTTAAGTTTTTTTAGGTCTTAATTTTTCTTAATTTTTAGGTTTAAGTTTTTATTTAGTTTTTATTTTATTTTATTTTACATTTATTTTAAATTTATTTAAGGTTTAATTTTTATTTTATTTAGGTTTTTTATTTATTTTCAGTTTAGTTCAGGTTTTTATTTATTTTATTTTAGTTTAGTTTTTTTTCTTTTTAGGTTTAGGTTTAGTATTAGGTTTAGGGTATGTTTTTATTTTATTTATTTTTTCATTTTATTTTTGTACAATTTTCTTTATTAATTTTATTTTTTGGTTTTATTTAATTCTGGTTAAGCTTTTTAGCTTTTCAAGGTTTAGGGTTTAGGTTTTAGGTTTTTATTTTAGGTTTGATTTTTTAGTTTAGGTTAATGTTTATTTTCAGTTTATTTTATTTTATTTAGTTTAGGGTTGAGGTTTAGTTTATTTTAGGTTTAGTTTTAGGTTTTATTTATTTTAGTTTAGGTTTAGGTTTATTTTTCTTTGTTTATTTTATTATTTTATTTTAGTTTTATTTTAGTATAAAGTTTGGGTTTTTCTTTTATTTATTTTTAGGTTTATTTTTAGGTTTAGTTTGTTTTATTTTATTTTATTTTATTTTTGTTTTATTATTTTATTTAAGTTTAGTTTATTTTAGGTTTTTAGTCCAGTTTATTTTAATTTTTTAGTTTAGTTTCTATTTATTTTATTTTATTTATTTTATTTTATTATTTTATTTTAGGAGTTTAGGTTTTAGGTTTTATTTTATTTTATTTTAGGTTTTTTATTTATATTTATTTATTTATCTTTATTTTTGTGTTTTAATTTAGGGTTTATGGTTTAAAGTATGGTTAGGGTTTTATTTAGATTTGATTATGGTAGTTTAGGTTAGTGTGGTTAGGTTTTAGAGTTTATAGTGTTTTTTAGATTTTAGGTAGATTTTTTTAGGATTTAGCATTATAGTTTTTTTAGCTTTAGGTTTATTAGTTTTTATTTAGTTAGTATTTTAGGTTTAGTGGTTTTTTTTATTTGGCTTATATTTTTATTTTAGGTTTGGGTTTATTTTTAGTTTTTATTTATATTATATTTTAGTTTTTAGGTTTGGGTTTTAGTATTTTATGGTTTTATGGTTAGTGATTTTTTTTATTTTTATTTATATTTTAGGTTTTTTAATTAATTTATTTTATTTTATTTTAGGTTTATTTTATTTTATTTTTCATTTTATTCATTTTATTATTTTTTTTATTTTTAGGTTTTATTTTTTTTTTTTTTTATTTTTAGGTTTTTATTTTAGTTTTATTTTATTTTATTTTTTTACTTTAGTTTTTATTTTTAGTTTATTTTATTTTAGTTTTGGTTTTTTAGTTTATTTATTTTTATTTTATTTTTTATTTTTATTTTCTTTTAGTTAGGGTTTTTTGGTTTTTTTTTTATTTTATTTTTTTATTTTTTAGGTTTAGGTTTTATTTTATTATTTTATTTATTTTTATTTTGTTTTTTTATTTTACATTTAGTTTTTTATTTTATTTTTTTATTCCAGGTTTATTTTATTTTTTAGTAGGTTATTTATTTTAGTTTATTTTATTATTTTATTTATTTATTTAGGTTTTAAGTTTTAGTTATTTTTTTATTTATCTTTATTTATTTAGGTTTATTTATATTTATTTAGGTTTTATAGAGGTCAGTACAGTGGTTAGGTTTATTTCATTTGTGGCCTTTTTTAGGCCTGTTTAGGGTCTAGGAGTTCATTTTAGGCTAGGGTCAGGTCAGTGGTAGGTTATAGGGCTCATGTGGTTTTTATTAGTTATTATTTTTGGGTTTAGGTTAGAGTGGTTAGTGTTAGGGTTTAGGGTAGTAGGTGGGTTTGTGTGGAGGGTTCAGGTTTAGGATTTTAGTGGTTTTTTGGTTTCAGGTCAGGTCAGGGTAGCTTTATATGTTTATCAGCCTAGTTTTAAGATTGGGTTAGGTTTAAGGTTTGTGGATTTGTTTTTCTTTTAACGCTTTAGGGTTCTTTTAAAAAAAATAGAAAAAGGGTTAGGTTTTTTAATTAATTTATTTATTTTTTATTTATTTTAGTGTATATTTTTTATTTTTATTTTCATTTAGGTTTATTTTTTTATTTTTTAGTTTTTATTTATTTGGTTTATTAATTTAGTTTAGGTTTTCTTTAGACATTTTAGGTTTTGGTTTAGGTTTATGATTATTTCTTAGTTTACTTTATTTTTATTTATTTTGTTTTGGTTTATTTTTATTTTATGTTTTTAGGTTTTATTATTTTTTTAAGTTTATTTATTTATTTTATTTTTAGTTTAGATTATATTTATTTAGTTTATTTTATTTTATTAGTTTAGGGTTTAGGTATAATTTTATTTTATGTTTAGGTTTAGGTTTTATTTATTTTAGTTTAGTTTATTTTAGTATTGGTTTAGGTTTATTTTATTTTATTTTATGAGGTTTAAGTTTTTTTGGGTTTGTTTTGGTTTTAATTTTTTACTTATTTAGGTTTATTTTGTTTGTATTTTAGGTTTATTTAGTTTTATTTTATTTTATTTTAGGTTTATATTATTTTATTTTTTTTTAGTTTTTTATTTTATTTAGGTTTTTTATCTTTAGGTTTATTTTATTTTAGTTTAGTTTATGTTTTTATTTATTTTATGTTTGTTTAATTTTTAGTTTTTATTTTATTTTATTTTTTAGTTTTAGTTTTATGTTTAGCTTTAGGTTTAGGTTTAGGTTTTTATTTTATTTTATTATTTTATTTTATTTAGGTATGTTTTTTTATTTCTTTTATCTTTAGGTTTTATTTCATTGGATTTTTAGGTTTTTGGTTTAGGATTTTTTAGGGTTTAGTTTTTTGGGTTTGGGGTTAGGTTTAGGTTTAGGTTTAGGGTTTTATTAGGGTTAGGTTAGGGTTTTTTTAAAATTTTTATTTTTTTATTTTTATGGTTTAGTTTGTTTGTTTTATTTTGGGTTGATTTTAGTTCTGGTTTAGGTTTTTATTTATTTTTAGAGAACAAATTGATTCAACATTTCATCTTTCATTTTTTTGTCAACAAGTAACACTAAGTTTTTTTTATAATTGATGACATAAACAAAAATGAGTCAAATCATAGATAATTTTTATTATAAAGATAGAGTTCCATAGGTCAATCTTTATTTTCTTTTTATTATTTTAAGGGATCCACCATCATTATCTCTTTACCACCTATTATGTTCAGGTTTATAACCACCACTACTGGTTTTATTATATTTACCACCATGATAATTTTTTATGATTAAGTTAATGTTTGTATGTTTAATTTAGGTTTTTTTATTTAGGTTTATTTATTTTAAATTTATTTAGTTTAGGTTTGGTTTATTTTTTTGTTTTGGTTTAGAGTTTATTTATGGTTTAGGTTTATTGGGTTTAGATTAGTATTTTTATTTGGTTTGCTTTTGGGTTTATGATTTCATTTTTTTGGTTTTATTTAGGGTTTTAGGTTTTTAGATTTAGGGTTTAGGATTTTTTAGGTTAATTATATTTATTAATTTTAGGTTTAGTGTTTTGGGGTTTAAGTTTTAGGTTTAGTTTTGATTTTGTTTTAGTTTAGGTTTTGGTTTAGTTTTGGGTTTAAAGTATGTTTATATAAGGTTTATTTAGTTGGGTTTGGGTTTAGAGTTTGGGTTTTGGATTTTAATTAAGTCATGGGTTCATAGGTCATATGGCTTTGAAGGGTTTTGATTTAATTTGATTTAGTTTTATTTTGATAATTTGAATGTGATTTGATTTTTATTTAGAAAGATGATTGAAGATATAAATTGATTATGAGAAAATGAATTGATTTTGGATTGATTTGGATTAAGATTTGGCTAAGTCATGGGATAGGTCATATGGCTTAGGAAAGGTTTCAAGTTTGGATTTGATCATGGCATTCAATCAGTTGGTTTTAGACTTTGGCTTTAGATTTGGATTTGAATTTGATGTTTGAATTGAACTTGAGGTTTGGTTTTAGAAGGTGAACATGGATTGGATTTAGGTTGTAGGGTAGATGGATTATCCTAATCCCTAAGGAATAACCTAATCCCATGGTTAACCCTTCTAAGTCTTTCAGCTTACGTTAATTGTTTACCTAATTGTTAGAAGTGTCTTATGACTAGGAAAGTCTTAGTGTCTAGAAGACACTTATGTCTAAGATGGGAAGATTGAATCTACACTCCAAAAGTGAGGTTA
This sequence comes from Cymbidium sinense, assembly GCA_021442155.1. NCBI lineage: Eukaryota > Viridiplantae > Streptophyta > Magnoliopsida > Asparagales > Orchidaceae > Cymbidium > Cymbidium sinense. The sequence goes on along the minus strand of CM038214.1, from coordinate 67,557,241 downwards.
ATAGGCCTTAGGCTCTGTAGTGTTGCCCTTGGAGATAGATGATTGGAAGACTAAAGCCAAGTTTCACAAATATAGACTCAGATACATCTTTCAAAGCTTTGCGTGGGAGACCATGGATACATGAGAACAACATAGTTTCATCCTCTCTACATTAGTGTATGAAGTTTGTGAGAGGTGGGATTGTCTACTGTGCCAAAGGAGATCTCCCTCAAAATCAACAAGCCTATTCTCACGAACTTGGCCAAAGTTTAAAAATTTAAAAAAAAAAGAAAAGAAAAGAAAGAGAAAAAGGAAAAGGAAAATAAAATAAAGGGGAGCGAAAATAGACTTGGAGGAGGAAGTGGAGCATGACATTAGATTCCACCCATAGTTCATCACACCATTCGAACATATGGGTAGGTCGACTTGACCTCCACCAGGCAGAGGAAGAGGCCAGTTCAGAGGCAGTCTTAGGGGTGGAAAACCTCATTATTTGCCGCCCAATAGAAGATTTGTCCCAACTTGTGAGTACATGCATCCATAGACTTAGAATCTAGTTCATGGATGAGTCTTATGGTTTGAACTACCATTTCTCGAAGAGATTTTCTTAGTGGTGACACTTGAGCTAGATAGCGATGAAGATCGAGCTCCAAAGAAAAGCATAAGTGTATCCAATTCTATATGTGAAATAGTTAGGCATCGCGGGAACCTTAGAACCCCACTTGTCAAAAGCTAAGGGTTTGATAGTTAAGGATGCCCCTAAGTCATCCATAGGTGTGAAGACTCATATGTTCTTTCTGGAGCATAATCCTCAAGTCAAGAAGTTGATGTAAAACTTGAGGATGATTCATATAAAGATTTAATAGAATTACCTTTGATTGGTACTTTCCTTGTGTTCATATTTTAGCAAAGAAAGGGTTAATCTCACATTATTAGTCAAAGCACAAGTCAGACTACTTTGAAAGAATATGGAAGAACAAATGCAAAAGCTCTCAATCAAGACTGGGACTAGGATTCGATATAGTGGGTCTAGTCGATGATGACAATTATTGCTTAGTCATCACCAATCATTTATAATCTGATAGGTTCTTTTCAAATCACATTAAATCATATAAGGAGCTATGCTTAAAAACTTCAGATGAACCAGATGATTTTGAAGTTAAAGATGCACCACCAGAGTTTCAAGAAGAGATCAAGTCAACCTTCAATGAGTTCAAGGAAATCAACTTAGGAACTGAAGAAGATTCATGCCTTAAATACATTAGTTCTTTGTTGAATGAAATTGAAACTAATGACTTAGCTAGGATATTGCTTGAGCTTAAGGACTGCTTTGCATGGAATTCTGAAGAGATGTCTAGATTGGCTCCTGACATAGCAGTCCATAAACTAGCAATAGAGCTTACTACTAACCCTATCAAGCAAGCTCCTAGATTAGACATTGAACAATAAGTCATTTCTGAAGTCAAGAAATTGATTGATGCTGGCTTCATCCAGGAAGAAAAATACCCTACCTAGTCAACCAACATCAACCTAGTTAAGAAAATGAATTGCCAAATTTACATATCTGTCGATTTTAAGGATTTAAAAAGGCATGCCCAAAAGATGATGTTCCACTACCAATCGAGCCGGTGGACATTGCTCATCTCATGGATATTCTCTTTAATGGATGGCTCATCTCGAAATAACCAAATAAAGATTTCCAAGATGAAAGAAACACTTTTAGAATCGATCAAAATCTATTATATAAAGTCATGCCTTCTAGCCTAAAATTGGTGCTACATACCTAGTTATGACTCAAATCTTGATGAACTCATTCATCATGAAGTTGAGTGCTATGTTGATGATCTCGTGCTCAAAAATAGAGAAAAGGAAGACTATCTCTCTGACTTGAGAGTAGTTTTCAAATAGTTAAAAATAATTTAACCTCAAAATGAACCCCCTGAAGTGTGCATTCAGAATAGCTTCAGGGAAATTCCATGGGTTTGTTGTCCGACACCAAAGAATCAAAATCAATCTAGAGAAGATCAAGGCAATATTAAAAATACCACCCCATAAAATTTTGACTCAACTCTGATCATTCTATGGGCGGTTGGCATATCTAACAAGCTTTACCTATCGGGAAAATATTAGCTGTTCTCAGCAGTTGTCAAAAAGGATGCCAAGTTCATGTAGGATGACAAGTATGAGCTTGTATTTGAAGACATCAAGCATTACTTGATGACACCGCTTGTTCTAGTAGCCCCTATTCCGGTGAAGCCGCTCATACTTTACACTATTGCGTTAGACGACTCCCTTTGCGATTTATTAGCCCAAGCCAATGATGAAGGGAAGAAAAATGCACTCTACTACCTTAGCCATCATCTAATCCCTATTGAGGCTAATTATCCACCCATTAAGAAGCATTTCCTAGCTTTAATCTTTGCATCCCAAAAGCTACACCACTACATGCTTCCTCATAATGTGAACTTAATCTCTAGGATCAATCCACTATAGTATCTCATGATATGGCTGACACTATCCAGACGGCTGAAAGATGGTCCATGATCCTCTCGCAGTTTGACATTACCTTCGTGCCCATCCATGAGGTGAAAGGACAAGCTAGGATTTCTAAAGACACCCATTTCTGACTCTCTTCTTAGTGATGATCTCCAATGTACAAATCATGAACTTAGGGGATACTAGCATTCCTGCTAGAGGTGTACTTTGATGCGCTTCCTCTCAAAGAGAAGAAGAACCACAATCTATTATTCCAGGAAAGGTAGGGGTACGAATAGTTTCCTAAACTGACCATGATGTGGTGAGATTCTAATATCATCTGTCCAATCTTTGAACCAACAACGAAGCCGAATATGAGGCTCTAATTACTGGTCTTGAGTTAGCCGTTACTCTAAGCATCTAGAACATTAACATCTTCGGGGATTCTCAACTAGTTATCAACCAAATCATTGGGTCCTATAAGGTTATGAAGCCCAAGCTCCATCACTACCACAAGTACACCATAGAGTTATTGCCCCAAATTTTAGAGGTTTCCATTTATAAGATTCTCGAGGAGAGAATGTGATAGCGTATGCTTTAGCCAAGCTTGCCAAGGAGTTAGCATGTCCGAAGGATGAGTCGATATCAATAAAGGTCCAATATAGACAAGTCTTATCCCTTATTGATATTGAACTCATCAAAAAGTACTATCTTGAAGGGGAGGTTGCCATTCCAAAGAAGGACGAGGAGTTAGATTGGAGGCAACCATTCATGTATTACCAAAATAAAGGCAAACTACCTAAAGAGAAGTCTCAAGCCCATCAGATGAAACAAAAAGCACTTTCTTACACTCTTATGGATGGTGTATTATACCTCTAGTCTTTCGATCATATGTGGTTAAGTTCTTTAGATAAGCACAAAGCCTGTAAGATCATGACCGAGGTACACTCAGGATTATATTGAGCCAACCAAGCTAGTCCAAAGATGAAAGCCAAGATCAAGAGACTAGCATACCACTGGTCATTGATGATCAAAGATTGCATGAATACAGTGTAGTCCTACACTAACAACCCAACATTCTACATCCTACATTAGCTTCATGGTCATTCGAGTGTTGGGGTGCCAACATAGTGGGTCTGATTGATTCTCCTTCTTCCAAGGGTCATCAGTTCATTTTAGCTGCTACTGACTACTTTTCTAAATGGGTGAAGGTGATTTTTCATAGAGAGGTCACAGTTGAGCATGTGCTCCAATTTCTTAGGAATCATATCATATATAAGTTCGGAGTGCCTCGATGAATTATATCTTATAATGGTACTCATTCAAGAGCAATGAGATCAACAACTTAGCCCGAATCACAACATAGATTGGAGATATTCTATCGTGAACTACCTAAGGGAAAATGGCTTAGCGGAAGCCATCAAAAAAACTCTCATCAAAATACTAAAGAAGACACTCAACAACAAAAGTGACAGTGGCATAAGAAGTTAGTTGAAATCTTGTGGGCCTACCACACCACATATAGAACACCAGCGTAGTCTACTCAGTATGAAGTTGTTTTACCATTATAATTCCAACTCCCATCACTAAGGATGGCTGTGGGAGCAAGATCACAATAAAGTAGAATGCCAAGCTATGGTTAGAAGAGCTCGAAGGTTTGGAGGAGAGACGCTTGTGGTCATGCTAAAAGCTCGAGTTGTTCAAAGCTAAAATGATTCAAGCTCACAACAAGTTGGGTAGTGCTAGAGCTTTCCAAGTAGGAGCGCTTATTTTAGTTATGAGGAGATCGATTATTTCTCGTCATAAGATGGGAGGCACATTTGAACCCACTTGGGAAGGCCCTTTTGCTATAGAGAAGGCCTACCAAGGAGGATCTTATCAGCTTATTAATCATAAGGGAGAGCATACAATGCTTCCAATCAACAGCCTCTACTTAAAGAAATATTATAAATCATGTTTGAAAATTATTATCATCAATGAAAATTACATTTCAAATTCAATCTCTTCCATGTTGAAAGTATTCTTTTTTGCGAATCTGCCATGATGTGTTTATGGTAGGTGTAAAGAACCCAAACGGTGTCCTATCCTTCATCGATATAAGACAAATACAAACTACACACAAACATATAAAATAAACACATATCTTTTATCTCGGGCAACTCTGAGTTGAGATGCTACCCCCAGTGGTACTCACTTAGTAGCTTCTCTAGGTCTAGCTGACGTGCTACCCTATTAGTGTGTCACCCCAGTGGTCTTCTTGCTTTGGAGGATGTAAGTCTACTATGCTTTCCTTCCTTACTTGGCCACTACACACCGATGAGCACCTTCTTTATTTGGTAGGCCTTACTGCATGGCAGGTAAGTTACCTTATGTTGGGTTCATTTATGAGGATGTGAGTCTGCTACACTTTGTTCTTGGATTAGACTTCATCCACTGATTGGGCTGAGTATATTTGACATTTAGGATAAGTCCCCTAGCGGCTCCTTCCCTCTTGACTACTTCAAGTATAGGTCCAGTCCTTCCTCGGGGCTCTCCACTTAGTAGTGGCTCTAGATTAGATAACATATGTTCTGCCGATGATAGACTATTTCAATGATCGGTTCTGCTTCAAAAGTTTTAAGCCTACATGCTTTCTTTTCAGATTGTTCGTTGCACTTTGATGGGCACCTTAGGTTGGTTGGTTCTCACTATGCTAATGGATACACCACTCATGTTGATAGATACAGCTTAGGTTGGTTGGTTCTCACCCAGATACACCACTCATGGCTGATGTAAGTCCGCTATGCTTTCCTTGAGTTGGCCACCGTACACCTATTGGCTTTTCCTTTCTAGGGCTCGAGATAATGCTCCAAGCACCTCCCTATGGGCACTATATTTGGATGACATCCTTTGCACCCCATTTAGACACTACCCATTACTATCGATTGGCCAGCCCCTTTCCTAGTAACCACCCTGGTTGGAGAATATCTATGGATGTGCGATTCTTCCTTGGTCTAATAAATCAGATATGTCAAGGCCGACATAACCCATTCTCGTGGTCCCTACCAACAGGTCCACAATCATATAAACAAAATACATATTCACTTGTGGATTAGGAGGACACCCTTAGCAGTACCTTTTCTGAAGCAGGTATCCTATCTTTAGGGCAATGTCAGCAAAACTCCCCATAGGAATCGCCTTACTACTCTTGAGTTGATATAAGTCTCCAGTGAAATTCACTATGTAGTCGCCCCTAAGTTGGGTTCAATTTGTTGTGCTACCAATAGATCACCCCAGCAGTTTTTCCCTGCTTTAGAAGATGTAAGTCTACTATGCCTTCTTCTCTTATCATTGCACAATGAAAGGAAACCCCTTAGGTTGGCTACCCCTCCCGCGAGACTAACCCTTTGGATTTGTAAATCTGAGATAAGAAAAGTCTGATATAGCCCCTTTTTAGTGGGTCTGTCGCACACTGACATGGTTCATAAATTAAATCTATCAAATTTAACTAAGCTCACATCCCTAATGGATATGCCCTCAATTGAAAAATGAACTAAACCAAACAAACCATTTTAAATCACATGAAATTAAGATAAAATTAATCTTGACTACTTTTGAGTTGACATAAGTCCCCAACAATATTCAGTTAGTAGTCACCCTAAGTCAAGTTTGATTTATTGTGCATCCAATAGGTTACCCTAGCAATTTTTCCTCACTTTGAAAGATGTAAGTCTGCTACACCTTTTTTCTAGCATAGCCATTGCACACCAAAAGGAAACCCCTTAGGTTGGCTAGCTCTACCCCGCAGCTAGTAGACTATCTTTTTGGATTTGTAAACGTGAGGTAGGTCAAGGCAGATATAGCCCCTTCTCAGTGAGTCCATCGCACATTGACAGGATCCATACATTAACTCATTAGTTAAACCATTTTCCCAAGTTAAATCACACCCTTCTCCCTAGTGGAGCCCTAAATCATATATAAATAACTCATGAAAATAAATCTAATTCAAAAAACTAAAATAACATAAAATAAAAAATAAATAAATAAATAAAGCTAAACCTACCAGTTTACTTAATTTTTAAAAAAAACCTTAAACCCTAAATCCTAAACCCTAAATCCTAAACCATAAAACTAACCCTAAACCATAAACCTTAAATAAAAATAAATAAAATAATAATAGTAAAATCCTAAACCCTATAACCCTAAACCCTAAACATATAACCTTAAACCTTAAACCCTAAACCCCAAGCCCTAAACCCTAAAACCGTAAACCCCAAAGCCAAAATAGTAAACCCTAAACCCTAAACCCAAAACCCAAAACCCTAAACCATATACCCTAAAGCCTAAACCTTAAACCATAAACCGTAAACCCTAAACCCTTAAACCCTAAGCCCTAAAACCCTAAACCCTAAACCTTAAACCCTAAATCCTAGACTTTAAACCCTAAACCCTAAACTCTAAACCCTAAAAACCTAAAAACCTAAACTTAAAAAATAAAATAAAAATAAACTCAATAAAAAATAAACCTAAAGCTAAACTAACCCTAAAAAATAAACTAAAATAAAAAAACCTAAACTAAAATAAATAAACTAAACTAAATAAAAAATAAAAAATAAACCTAAATTAAAATAAAATAAAATAAATTGAAATAAATAAAATAAACTAAGAAAACACTAAACCTTAAACCCATGGTCTACTTAATTTAAAAAAAAAAATCCTAAACTCTAAAGCCTAATGCCTGAACCCTAAAACCTAAACCCTAAACCTACAACACTAAACCTACAAACTTAAACCCTAAACCCTAAACCCAAAAAAACCCTAAACCCTAAACCCTAAAAGCATAAACCGTAATACCCTAAATCATAAACCTTAAATTCTAAACACTAAACCCTAAACCCTAAACCCTAACCCTAAACACAAAACCCTAAAGCCTAAATCTAAACCTAAAGTTACTAAATAATTTAAAAAATAAACCTAAACCCTTAAACTTAATAAACATAAACCTAAACCTAAACCCTAAGAATGGGAAAACCCTGACAACAAGAACATCACCGTCAACCAGGCTCAGTCAAGATCTGGTGGTGGAGGCAAAGTTGGAGGCGGCGATTATCGTAGTGATGGTCGGGGATCTGGAGGTGCTGGTGGATATGGAGGTGGTCGTCCGAGAGGTGATGGTTATGGAGGTAGGAGGAGCAATGGAGCTTACAATCATGGTGGTGGCGGAGGGAGAGATTGAGGATATGATAGTCGATCTCGCTACTCGAGAGGCCAGGATGGTTCTGATGGGAATTAGAGAAAAAAATAAACCTAAAATAAAATAAAATAAACTAAATAAAAATGAAAAATAAATAAATAATAAACTAAATAAATAATAAAAAATCTAAACCTACCAACATACTTAATTTATATAAAAAAAGACTCTAAACCTTAAACCCTAAACCCTAAATCATAAACCAACCCTAAACCTCCAAAACACAAACTTAAACCCTAAAACCTAAAAATCACCCTAAACTACAACCCTAAACCCTAACCCTAAATCTAAACCCCACATTATTAAACCATAAACCTAAACCCTAAACCCTAAACTAAACTCTAAACCCACCCACTAACTAAACCAAATCCCACCCTAAAACCCTAACCAGACCTCTAAATCTAAAACTAAACCCCAAAATCTAAACCCTAAACTACTCTAAACCCACTCCCTAAACTCAAATCCTGTTGACCCTAAAATCTAAACCTTAAAGCCCACCCACCCTTAAATCGTAAACCCTAAATCCTAACCCTAAAACCTAAAACCCTAAACCCTAAAACACTAAACCATAAACCCTAAACCCAAACCCTAAACCCTAAAAACATAAACCTAAAGTTAATAAACCTAAAAATATAATAAATAAAAAACATTTACATAAATAAAATTAAAAAATAAAAACCTAAACCTAAACCTAAAAATAAAGTAAAATAAAAAAAATAAAAAAACTAAAATAAAATAAATAAAAACTTAAAATAAACTAAAAATAAAATAAAATAAAACTAAGAATAAAAAACTTAAATAAAATAAAAATTAAACTTAAAATAAAAATAAAATAAACATAAAATAAAATAAAATAAAAACTAAATAAAAAACTTAAACCTAAAAAATAAACTAAAAAAATAAAACCCAAACTATAAACTAGAAATAAAAATAAAATAAACAAAATAAAATAAACCAAAACTTAAAATAAATTAAAATAAATAAAACCTAAACCAAAACCTAAAATAAACTAAACCAAAGTTTTAAACTAAATAAAATAAAATAAACTAAAAATCATAAACTGAAAAATAAAACCTTAAAAGAAAACCTAAAATAAAAACCTAAAACTATAACCCTTAACCCTAAACCTTAAACCCTAAAAACTTAAAAACCTAAACCTAAACTAATTAAAACCTAAAAATAAAATAAATAAAAAAACCTAAACCAAAATAAAATGAAAGAAAATAAAATAACATAAAAACATAAACTAAAACCTAAACCTAAACTTAAACCTAAAAAGAAAATAAAATATAAAATTAAAACTAAACTAAAATAATATAAATAAAATCCTATACTAAAGTAAAAAAATAAAGAAATAAAATAAATTATAAACTAAACCTAAAATAAAAATAAAATAACATAAAATAAAAACTACATGAAAAACCTAAAGCTAAAAAAATGAACCTAAAAACAAATAAAAAATTAAACCTAAACCTTAAACAAAAAATAAATAAATAATCCTAAAAAAAAATAAACCTAAACCTAAACTAAGATAAACTAAACTAAAATAAAATAAATCCTAAACATAAACCTAAAATAAACAAAACCAAAACTAAATAAAATAAAAGTATCTAAAAATAAACTTAAACCTAACCTAAAAAATAATATTTAAAAATTAACCTAAAATAAAAATCTAAAACTTAAAACTAAAAGAAATAAAATAAAAACCTAAACCTAAACCTAAAAATAAAAAATAAAACCTAATCCCAAAAAATAAAATAAAAATAACACTAAAGTAAAAAAAATAAACCTAAAGATAAAGTTAAGCCCAAAAAATAAATTATAATAAATAAACCTAAAATAAATAAACTAAACTAAATATAAATAAAAATAAAACTAAATAAAAATAAAAAATAAAATGGACAAAATAAACTTAATAAACTTAAACCTAGGGTTTACTTAATTTAAAAAACATTAAAAAAATAAGGAAATAAATAAAAACAAACAAAAAAACAACACTAAACACTACACCTAGAACCCTAAACCCTAAACACCAAAGCCTAAAACCCTAAATACTAAAAAAACTAAACCCTAAACCCTAAAACCCTAAACCCTAAACCATAAACTCTAAACCCTAAATCATAAAATATACAACTCTAAACCCTAAACCCTAAACCCCAAAGCCTAAACCCTAAATCCTAAACTCTTAACCCTAACCCTAAAACCTAAAAATCTAAACCTAAACTAAATAAAATTGAAAAATAAAATAAATAAACTAAAATAAATTAAAAAATTGAAATTAAAATCTAAACCTAAATGTAAACCTAAACCTAAACCTAAAGATAAAATAAAATAAAAACTAAAAACTAAACTAAAATAAAATAAATGAAAACCTAAATTAAACAAAAAAATAAAGTAAACCTAAAAAAAACCTAAATAAAATAAATAAATAAAACCCTAAACCTTAAACCTTAAAATCGTAAACCCTAAAACCCTAAACCCTAAACCCTAAATCCTAAACCCTAAAACCTAAACCCTAAACCCTAAATCCTAAAAATGTAAAAAGCTAATCCTAAAATAAATAAAACTTTAAAATAAAATAAAATAAAATAAACCTAAACCTAAATAAAATATAATAAAATAAAAACCTAAAGTAAAACCTAAACCTAAACTTAAAAATAAAATAAAATAAAACTAAAATAAAATAAATATAAACCTAAGCTAAAATAAAAAATAAAATAAACCTAAGAATAAATAATCTAAATAAAATAAAAACTAAACATAAAATAAAAATAAAATAAACATAAACTAAAATAAAATATAAATTAAATAAAAACCTAAACTTAAAAAATAAAACCTAAAATAAATAAAAAATAAAACTCAAACCCTAAAATAAAATAAAAACTAAACCAAAAATAAAAAAATAAAAAAATAAAATAAACTTAAACCTAATCTAAAATAAATCAAATCTAGACATAAACTTAAAATAAATTAAACTTAAACCCTAAACTAAATAAAATATAATAAACTAAAAATAAACCTAAACCTAAACTAAATAACAAAACCTAAAAATAAACTTAAAATAAAAGCTAAAACCTAAACCTAAAAAAAATAAAATATAAACCTAAACCTAAACCTAAAAATAAAAAATAAAACCTAAACTTAAAAAATAAAATAAAAAAAACTAAACTACAAAAAACATAACCTAAACTAAATTAAATAAACATAAACTAAAAAAAAACTAAACCCTAAATCCTAAACCCTAAACCCTAAACCCATACACTAACCCTAAACCCTAAACCTTTAACCCTAAACCCCAAACCCTAAACCTTAAGCCCTAAACCCTAAACCATAAACCTTAAACCTTAATCTTAAGTCATAAACCCTAAACTTTACACCATAAACCCTAAACCCTAAACCCTAACCCCTAATATTAAACCCTAAACCCTAAACCCCAAACCCTAAACCTAAACCTAAAGTAACTAAATAAATTTAAAAATATACTTAAACCCTAAAACCTAATAAATCTAAACCTAAACCTAAACCCTAAAAGTAGGCAAAACCATGATGATAGGAACATCACCGTCAACTAGGCTCAGTTTAGATCTAGCCGTGGAGGCGAAGGCAGAGGGGTGATTATCGTAATGGTGGTAGGGGATCTAAAGGTGCTGGTCGATATGGAGGTGGTGGTCGGAGTAGTGGTGGTTATGGAGGTGGGAGGAGCTATGGAGGTTATAGCTATGGTGGTGGTAGAGGGATAGATCGTGGATATGAAGGTCGATCCTGCTACTCGAGATGCCAGGGTGGTTTTGATGGGAACTGCAGAAACTGAGGAACAACCAATCTTATCTGCTACTTATGGAATTGTGTCTTTACAATAGATACAATTATAGTTATCAAGGGTTTTTTATTTTCTCTATGCATGCACATTTTTTATCTATGTCGTCACTTACGTCCTAGAAAACTTGGTATGTTACTTGGTTGATGAAATTGAAAAGAAGAAATGTTGAATCTGAATTTGTTCTTTATTAAAAAAACCAAAATCCTTAAACCCTAAACTAAAAATAGAACCTTAGCCTAAAACCTAAACCCTAAACCCTAAACCTTAAAAGCCCTAAACCCGAAACCCTAAACCCTAAAAACTCTAAACCCTAAACCATAAAACCCTAAACCCTAAACCTTAAGCTAAACTCTAAAACCTTAGCATTAAAGTCAAAATCCCAAGCCCTAAACCCAAAACCTTAAAACCTAAACTAACCCTAAACCCTAAATGCTAAACCCTAAACTCTAAAAAGCTGAAAACCTAAACCTAAAAATAAATTAAATAAAAAAGCTAAACCAAAATATAAAAATAAAATAAAATAAAATAAAAACCTAAACAAAAACCTAAACCTAAACAAAAACCTAAACCTAAAAGAAAATAAAAAAATTAAAACTAAACTAAAATAAAATAAATAAAAACCTAAACTAAATTAAAAAATTAAAAACCTAAATAAAATAAAAACTAAACCTAAAATAAAAATAAAATAAACCTAAAATAAAATAAAATAAAAACAAAATAGAAACCTAAACCTTAGAAATAAACCTAAAAATAAAACCAAAAAATAAATAAAAAATAAAACCTAAACCCTAAACTAAAAAAAAAATATCTAAACCAAAAATAAAAGTAAAATAAACCTAAACCTAAATTAAAATAAACTAAAATGAAATAATCAAAACCTAAACCTAAACCTAAACCTAAACCAAAACCCTAAATAAAATAAAATAAACTAAATATAAAACTAAACTTAAACTAAAATATTAATCCTAAAAATAATACTAAAATAGTAACCTAAAATCTAAACCTAAACCCAAAAAATAAACTATAATAAATAAACCTAAAATAAATAAACTAAACTAAATAAAATTAAAAATAAACCAAAATAAAAATAAAAATTAAAATAAAATAAATATAAATATAAACTAAATAAACAAAATAAAATAAATAAGCATAAGCCTACCAGCTTTCTTAAATTAAAATAAAAATTTTTAAAGTAAAAAAATATAAAAAATTTATTTTAAAAAATACTAACCCAAAACCCAAAACCATAAAACTAACCGTAAACTTGAAACCTACAACCCTATACCCTAAACCATAAAACCCTAAGCCCTAAACCTTAAACCCTTAACCCTAAACCTTACAACCCTAAAACCTTAACCCTAAACCCCAAACCCTAAACCCTAAACCCTAAACCCTAACAACCTAAAAACCTAAACCTAAACTAAATAAAACCTAAAAATAAAATAAATAAAAAACCTAAACCTAAATAAAATAAAATAAAATAAAATCTTAAACTAAAACTTAAACCTAAACCTCAACCAAAATGTAAAAATAAAATAAAATTAAAAATAAAACAAAACTAAAATAAAATAAATACAAACCTAAACTAAACTAAAAATAAAATAAACCTAAAGATAAAAAACCTAAATAAAATAAAAACTAAACATAAAATAGAAAAAATAGACCTAAAATAAAATATAATAAAAACTAAATAAAAACCTTTACCTAAAAAATAAATCTAAAAATAAAACCTAAAAATAAATAAAAAATAAAACCAAAATCCTAAACTTAAGAAAACTAAACCTAAAATAAACAAAATAAAATAAACCTAAACCTAAACTAAAATAAATAAAACATAAACCTAAACCTAAATAAGTTAAATCTAACCCTAAACTAAATAAAATAAAATAAACTAAAAATAAACCAAGACCTAAACAAAAAATAAACCTAACATAAAAACCTAAAACCTAAACATAAAAAATAACATAAAAAATAAACCTATGCCTAAAAATGAAAAATAAAATCTAAACCTAAGAAATAAAGTAAAAATAAAACTAAACTTAAAAATAAACATAAACTTAAACCTAAAACTAAAAAATAAATAAAAATAAAAAACCTAAACTAAAATAAAATACCAAAACTAAAATAAATAAACCTAAAATAAATAAATAAACTAAGTAAAAATAAAAAATAAACCTAAATAAAAAGAAAATAAAATAAAATAAACTAAAATAAATAATAAATAAAGTAAATATACTAAATAAAATTAAACCTACCAGTTTACTTAATTTTTTTTTTAAGAAAAAAAACCTAAGCCCTTAACCCTAAATCCTAAACACTAAATGTTAAACCCTAAACCCTAAATCCTAAACCCTAAAACTAACCCTAAACCCTAATACATAAACCTACAACCCTTAACCCAAAAACCTAAACCCTAAACCCTAAACCCTAAAAACTCCTAAATGCTAAACCCTAAACTAACCCAAAACCCTAAACCATAACCTAACCTAAACTAAACCTTAACAACCCTAAACCTAAAAACCTAAATCTAAACTAACCTAAACTAAACCCTAACCCTAAACTAACCCTGAACCCTAAGCTAACCCTAAACACTAAACCCTAAACCCTAAAATCTCTAAACCCTAAACCCTAAACCCTTACCCTAAACCTTAAACTCTAAAACCCTAAACCCTAAAACCTTAAACCCTAACCCTAAAGCCTAAATCCTAAAAGCATAAACCATAAAACCCTAAACCCTAAACCCTAACCTTAAACCCCAAACCCTAAACCTAAACCTAAAGTAACTAAATAAATTAAAATAAACCTAACCCCTAAAACCTAATAAACCTAAATCAAGGAATGGGAAAACCTTGATCAAGAAATAACACGTGATGATTAGATTTGACGGTGGAGGCAAAGGCGGAGGTGGCAGTTATCACAGTGGTGGTGAGGAATCTGGAGGTGCTGGTGGATATGGAGGTGGTGGTCAGAGCAGTGGTGGTTGTGGAGGCAGGAGGATCAACGGAGGTTACAACCATGATGGTGGCAGAGGGATAGATTGGGAATATGATGGTGAATCCCACTACTCAAGCGGTCAGGGTAGTTCTGATGGGAACTGGAGAAACAAAAGAACAGTCAATCTGATCAGCTGCTTATGGAACTATGTGTTCACACTAGAGATAGTTTTAGTTATATAGGGATTTTTATTTACTCTATGTCATCACTTGTGTCTCTAAAATCTAGGTGTGTTACTTGGTTAATAAAATTGAAAAGAAGAAATGTTAAATCTGAATTTATTCTCTATTTAAAAAAAATAAAGAAACCCTAAACCCTAGATGAAAACTTAAACCCTAGACCTGAAACCTAAACCCTAAACCCTGATAACCCTAAACCCTAAACCCTAAATCCAAATCCCTAAAACCTAAAACCCAAAACCCAAAAACCTAAAAAATAAAACTTAAATATAAACTTAAAATAAAAACCTAAAACCAAAACCAAAAAAAAAATAAAATAAAAACCTAAACCTAAACCTAAACCTAAAAATAAAAAATAAAACCTAAACCTAAAAATTAAAATTAAAATAAAAATAAACTAAAAAATAAACCTAAACCTAAACTTAAACCTAAAAAATAAACTAAATTAAAAAACCTAAAATAAATAAAATAAACTAAATAAAAATAAAAAAAACTTAAAGAAAATTAAAAAATAATATAAACTAAAATAAAAAAATAAATTAATTAAACCTAAACTTATGAGTTTACTTAATTTAAAAAATTAAAACAAAAAATAAAAAAACCCTAACCCTAAATCCTAAACCCTAAAATAAACTCAAAACCTGAAACCCTGAACTCTGAAAATAGAACCCTAAACCCTAAATCCTAAACCTTAAAACCCTAAACCTTAAACCCTAAACCCAAAAACCTACAACCCTAAACCCTAAACCTTAAACCCCAAACTCTAAACCCTAAACCCTAAACCATAAAACCTAAAAACCTAAACCTAAAATAAATAAAACCTAAAAATAAAATAAATAAAAAAACCTAAACCTGAATAAAATGAAGAAAATAAAATTAGATAGAAACCTTAACTAAAACCTAAACCTAAATCTAAATCTGAACCCAAACCTAAAAGTAAAAATATAATAAAATAAAAAATAAAATCTAAACTAAATTAAAATAAATAAAAACCTAAACTAATCTAAAAAATAAAATAAACTTATAAATAAAAAACATAAATAAAATAAAAGCTAAACATAAAATAAAATAAAATAAAAAAAAAACCTAAACATAAACAAAATAAACCTAAAGTAAAACCTAAAAATAAATAAAAAATAAAACCTAAACACTAAACTAAAAAAATCTAAACCTAAAATAAAGAAAATAAAATAAACCTAGAATTAAACTAAAATAAACTAAAGTAAAATAAATAAAACATAAACCAAAACCCAAAATGAACTAAACCTAAACCCTAAACTAAATAAAATAAAATACATTAAAAATAAACCTAAACCTAAACTAAAAAATAAAACCTAAAAATAAACCTAAAACCTAAACCTAAAAAAATAAAATAAAAACTTAAACCTAAACATAAAAATAAAAAAATAACACCTAAACCTAAAAAATTAAAAAATAAAATTAAATTAAAAAATAAACATGAACCTAAACTTAAACCAAAAAATAAACAAAAATAAAAAACCTAAACTAAAATAAATAAACCTAAAATAAATAAACTAAACGACATAAAATTAAAAAAATAAAACAAACTAAAATAAATAAAAAATAAACTAAATAAACCTAAGCCTACCGATTTACATAATTTTAAAAAAAATCCAAACTCTAAAACCTAAACCCTAAATCCTAAACCCTAAACCCTAAACCATAAACCCTAAAACTAATCTTAAACCTTAAACCTACAACCTTAAACCCTAAACCCTAAGACCTAAACCCTAAACTAGCCCTAAACCCTAAACCCTAAACCTTAAACCCTAAACCCTAAAACCCTAAACTAAACCCTAAACCCTTAAAACTAAAAACTCTTAACCCTAATACCTAAAACCTATACCGTATACTAACCCTAAATCCTAAGCTATCCTTAAATCGTAAACCATAAACCCTAAACCCTCAAAACCCTAAACCCTAAAGCCTAAACACTAAATCCTAAACCTTAACCCTAAGCCTAAACCATAACACCATAAACCCTAAACCCTAAACCTTAAACCCAAAACTCAAAACCTTAAACTCTAAAAACCTAAAAACTTAATAATAAAATAAATAAGAAAACCTAAACCTAAATAAAATTAAATAAAATAAAACCCTAAACTAAAACCTAAACCTAATCCTAAATATAAATTAAAATAAAAAATAAAAGTAAACAAAAATAAAATAAATAAAAACCTATACATAACTAAAAAGAATAAACCTAAGAATAAAAGAACTATTTAAAAAGAAATTAAACATAAAATAAGAATAAAATAAATCTAAAATAAAATAAAAACTAAATAAAAACCCAAACCTAAAAAATTAATCTAAAAATAATAAAAAATAAAACCTAGACCATAAACTATAAAAAAAAACCTAAACTTAAAATAAAAAAATAAACAAAATAAAATAAAGCTAAACCTAAACTAAAATATACTAAATTAAAAGAAATAAGACCTAAACATAAACCTAAACCTAAACCTAAACTAAATAAATGAAAATAAAACAAAAATAAACCTAAACAAAAACAAAAAAATCCTAAAAATAAAGCTAAAATAAAAACTTGAAACTTAAACCTAAAAAATTAAAATAAAAACCTAAACTTAAACCTAAAAAAAAAACCTGAACTAAAATTAAAAAACCTAAAATAAATAAACTAAACTAAATAAAAATAAAAGGTTTAAACTCAAATAAATAAAAAATTTACTAAATCAACTAAATCAACCTAAACCTATCGATTTACTTAATTTAAAAAAAACCTAAACCCTAAGTCATAAACCTTAAACCCTAAACCCTAAACCCTAAACCTACAACCCTAAACCTACAACCCTAAATCCCAAACCCTAAACCCTAAAATCCTAAACCCTAAACCCTAAAACCCTAAAACCTAAACCCTAAACCCTAAACCTTAAACCCTAAACCCTAAATCCTAAAACTTACAACCCTAAATCCAAAACTAGCTAAACTCTAAACCCTAAACGCTAAACTTACCCTAAACCCTAAACCCTAAGAATGGGCAAAACCATGATGACAGGAACATCACTGTCAACTAGGCTCAGTCTTGATTTGGTGATGGCGGCGAAGGCAGAGACTACTATTATCACAATGGTTATGGGGGATCTGGAGGTGCTGGTGGATATGGAGGTGCTGGTCGGAGCAGTGGTGGTTTTGGAGGTGGGAGGAGGGATAGAGGTTATAGTCATGGTGGTGACGGAGGGAGAGGTCAGGGATATGATGGCAGATCCTGCTACTCGAGAGGTGGGGGTTGTTCTGATGAGAACTAGAGAAATTGAAGAATGGATGATCCGATCTGCTGCTTATGGAACTGTGTCTTTATAGTAGAGACGGTTCTACATATCTAGGGTGTTCGATTTACTCTATGGGTGCTCATTTTTTATCTATATCATCATTTTGCCTTAGAAAACTTGGGGTACTACTTAATTAATGCAATCAAAAAGAACAAATGTTGAATCTAAATTTAATCTCTATTAAAAAAACCTTAAACCCTAAACCCTAAACCCTAAGCCGTAAACCCCAAACCCCAATCCCTAAACCCTAAACCCTAAACTAACCCTACACCTTGAAAAGCTAAAAACCTAAACCTAAATTAAATAAAACCTAAAAATAAAATAAATAAAAACACCTAAACCAAAATAAAATAAAATAAAACATAAACTAAAACTAAAACCTAAACCTAAACTTAAACCAAAAAAAGAAAAAAAAAACTAAACTAAAATAAAATGAATAAAAACCTAAACTAACTAAATAAATAAAAAACCTTAAATAAAATAAAAAATAAACCAAAAATAAAAATAAATTAAACCTAAAATACAGTAAAATAAAACTAAATAAAAACCTAAATCTAAAAAATAAACCAAAAATAAAAAACCTAAACTAAAATAAATCTAAACAAAAAAAAAAATAAAATAAACATAAACCTAAACTAAAATAAACTAAATTAAAATAAATAAACCCTAAACTTAAAATGAACTAAACCTAAACCTAAACCTAAATTAAATAAAATAAAATAAACTGAAAATAAACCTAAATTGAAACTAAAAAATAAAACGTAAAAATAAACCTAAAAAAAACCTAAAATCTAAACCTAAAAAAACAAAATAAAAACCTAAAAATAGAAAATAAAAGGTAAACCTAAAAAATAAAATAAACATAAAACTTAATAAAAAAATAAACTAAAAGAAATGACCAAAACTAAAATAAATAAACTAAACTAAATAAAAATATAAAATATACCTAAATAGAAATAAAAATAAAATAAACTCAAATAAATAAAAAATAAACTAAATAAACTAAAACTTACCGGTTTACTTAATTTAAAAAAATAAATACCCTAAGCCCTAAATCCTAAACCCTAAACCCTAAACCCTAAAACTAACCCTAAACTTAAAACTGTAAACCCTAAACCCTAAAACCCTAAACCCTAAACCCTAAACCCTAAACTGTAAATACTAAACACTAAACCCTAAACCCAAAACCCTAAAATCCTAAACCCTAAACCATAAACCCTAAATCATAAACCCTAAACCATAAAACTTTAAACCCTAAACCCTAAAACCTACAACTTTAAACCCTAAACCCCAAACCCTAAATCCTAAACCCTAAATCCTAAACTAACCCTAAACCCTAAACTAACCTTAAACCCTAAACCTACACTAACCCTAAATGCTAAGAATGGACAAAACCTTGATGGCAGGAACATCACTATCAAGCTCCAATCAAAAGTGGAGGTGAAGGAGGTGGCGCTTATTGTAGTTGTGGTGGGGATCCGGAGGTGTTGGTGGATATGGAGGTGGTGCAATGGTGGTTATAAAGGTGGGAGGAGAGATAGTTGTTATAAATGTTGTGGTGGCAGAGGTAGAGATCGGGGATATGATGGCCGATATCACTACTCGAGAGGAGGGGGTGATTCTGATGGGAACAAGAGAAATAGAAGAATGGTCAATCTTATCTATTGCTTATGGAACTTTCTTTACCCTAAACCCTAAACCCTAAACCTTAAACCATAAACTCTAAATCTTGAACCATAAACCCTAAACCCTAAACCCTAAAACCCTAAATCCTAAACCCTAAACCCTAAACCCTAAACCTTAAAACCATAAACCCTAAACTCTAAAACTTTAAACCCTAAACCCCAAATCATAAACCCTAAACCCTAAACCCTTGTGATGTAGAGCATGGCATCATAATATATTGTTTTAATTTAAAATATGTAAGTGATATGACTAAAATATATAGTTTTTTATTATTTAGACTAATTTTATGATTTTTTATCTTAAAAAATCTCTTATGATGTGATATGCAATATAATATAATATAATATAATATAATATAATATAATATGCTATATTGTATTATAATATAGGATGCCATGCAATAGTGTAGAATCATGCATTATAGCATACTATTGTGTATTACTACTTATTATTTAGCATATTTTAGTTTATTATAGAATGATGTAGTAGAGTTTGTACTAGTATAATTCATAAAATACTGATTTATAGGCTGAGATGATTGGATTTGGCCAAATTTATGGTAAGCTTTAAGGAACATCATTGGGGGTGTGTTATGGTGTGTCATTTAATCAAAAGAATGAAATTTTGCATCCAAAATAAATGTTAACTTTTCAACCAAATTTTATAATTTTTTTGCTTAAAGTGGTTCATTTTAAAGTGTAATGTAAGATAATATATTATATGAAAGCATATTAAAATATAATGTATAAAATAATATAACTTCACATTTATATGAATGTGGTGGTGTGTTACTAAATGTTATTGTACATTTTAGTATGTTTTACTTTTGTTATAATACATTCAAAACTCACAAAAATATTAATTTGAAGGTTGAGATGGAATAATTTGGCCAAATTCATGGCACTCACCAAAAAAGCAACACCAAAATTATGCTATTTTGTACCATTTCTAATAGAAAAATAATAATTTTACATCCAAAATGAATATTATTCATATTTTGAGAAAATTATGTTATTTGTTCCTTTTAAGTGATTTTAATGAGGTGTAATGTTAGACAATATATTATATTATAGTAAATTATATTATAACATCATATATTATAATATAATATAGTGTGTTAATTCACACTATAATATGTTTAGCATGATATGGTACAGTTTGTTTGAGCTGTACCATCATAAATTATACAATGTTATTTATAATGTTAAGATGATGTAATTTGAACTAATACATTATTAGGTTTTTGGATGAAGTATTAAAGGCGTGCATAAGAGAAGAAATAATATTTGATGAGAATTACATGTCAAAGACATGGAGGGAGATTCGCGAGGGTATTACACATGTATTGGACAAGACATGTGAGGGGTCTATGTCGAGGGCATAGAAGAACAAAATTTGCTGGGGATAAGGTTTGAATTTGATTTGATTATATGATTTGTGGAAAGAAGATCTACTGGGGAGAAGAATCTATAATCCATCAAGGATTAAGATGGAATCAACTTTAATTTGTTTTGTTTTAATTAATGTGGAGGCATATCTACTAGAGATATAGGCTCGAGTCTGCTGGGGATCGAGTATATAAACCTTCCACTAGGGAAGCAGGTTCAGGCTATCCACTAGGGATTGTGATTTGAGTTTGATTTCATAGATTTATTTGGGGATGTATCCACTGGGAACAAGAGTTTGGTTGGATTTCCTTGATTTAGACTCTACTAGGGGAGTTGGTTTAACTTAGCTCCACTGAGGATGTTGGCTTTGAATTTGATTTTTTTGCTTAACTTATTTATATATGATTTGGGGCTCCACTAGAGAGAAGGGTGTGATTTAACTCTACTAGCGAAAATCAAATTGGGTTTAATTTAATTTGAGTTAATGTATGGACCCTATTGGTGTGTGAGGTACCAACTAAGAAGGGGCTATATCAACCTTGACCTACCTCAGGTTTACAAATCCAAATAGATAATCTATCGGTTGTGGGGTAGAACTAGCCAACCTAATGGGTTTCCTTTTGCTATACAATGGCTGTGCTAGGAAGGTGTAGCAGACTTACATCTTCCAAAGCGAGGAACAACCACTGGGGTGACTACTGAGTGAATGTCGCTAGGGACGTATGTCAATTCAAAAGTAGTCAGGATTAATTTTATCTTAATTTCATGTGATTTGATATGGTTTGTTTGGTTTAATTTGATTTTGAATTGAGGGCATATCCACTAGGGATGTGAGCTTGGTAAAATTTGATAGATTTAATTTATGGATCATGTCGGTGTGTGATGGACTCACTAAGAAGGGGATATATCAGACTTGTCCTATCTCAGATTTAGAAATCCAAAGGGATTGTCTATTGGTCGTGGGGTAGAGCTAGCCAACCTAGGGATTGCTTTTCAGTGTGCAATAGCTATGCCAGGAAGAAGGCATAATAGTCTTTCATATTCTTAAGTAGGGAACAACTGCTTGGGGAACCTATTGGTTGCACAATAAATCAAACCTGACTTAGGGGCGACTACTGAGTGAATGCTTCCAGGAACATATATATACTCAAGAGTAGTCAGGTGATTCCTATAAGAAGTTTTACGACCGCCATGATAGATGCTTGCTTAGGAAAAGGTACCACTAAGGGTGTCCTATTAATCCACAAGTGAATATATATTTTTATTTATATGTTTGCATGGACCCTATTGGTGTGAGGGACCACACTAAAAAGGGGCTATGTCAGCCTTGACCTATCTCAAATTTACTGGACCAAGGGAGAATTTGCACATCCACAGGACAAATTCTCCAACCATAGGGGTGGTTACTAGGAATGGGGAATTGTCCGACCCAATAGTAACTCGAGTAGTGTTTAAATGGGGTCACAAAGGATGTGACCACAGGGGAGGTGCTACTAGTGGCGTGATCTTGATCCTTGGAAAAGAAATCTTATAGGTGTACGGTGACCAACTCAAGGAGAAAGTGTCACAAACTTACATCTACCATGAGTGGTGCATCCTAAGGTGTGAAAATTAACCAACCTGAGGTGTATTCGTCAGCATGAGTGGTGTATCCATCAACATAGTGAGAAACTAACATAAGGTGCCCATCGATGTGCAATGATTAGTCTGGAAAGAAAGCATGTAGGCTTACAACTTTCCAAGTGAAACTGATCATCGGGATAGTCTGTCATCAGAGGGATAGATGCCATTTGACCTAGAGCGACTACTAAGTGGGGGGCCCCAAGGAAGGACTGAACCTAGACTTGAAGTAGTTAGGAGAGAAGGAGCCAGTAGAAGACTTATCCTAAACCTCAAATATACTAGACCCAGTTAGTGCACGAAGGCTAATCCAAGAAGAAAGTGTAGTAGACTCACATCCTCTTAAACGAAGCCAACATGAGGTAGCTTACTGGCCACGTAGTAAGGCCTACCAAACTAATAAGGCACTCATCTATGTGTAGTGGCCAAGTAAGGAAGGAAAGCATAAAATACTTACATCCTCCAAAGTAAGAAGACCTCTGGGGTGACACACTAGCAAGGTAACATGTCAGGATGACCTAGAGTAGCTAATGAGTGAGTGTCGTTGGGGGCATTATCTAAACTCATAGTAGCCTGAGATAAAAGATATGTGTTAGTTTTATGTGTTTGTGTAGTTTTAATTTTTGTTATGTTGATGAAGGATAGGATACCACTCAGGTTCCTCACAACTACCCTAAACACATTATGGCGGATTCACAAATAAGAATACTTTCAACATGGAAGAGATTGAATTCAAAATGGAATTTTCATTGATGATAATTATTTTTAAACATGATCTATAATCTTTAAGTAGAGCCCATTGATTGGAAGCATTGGGCACTCTCCAATATGATTAATAAGCATATAAGATCCTCCTTGGTAAGCCTTCTCTATTGCAAAAGGGCCATCCCAAGTGAGTTCAAACTTTCCTCCTATCTTACGATAGGCAACAATCAGTCTCCTTAGAACTAAAATAAGCTCTCCTACTAGAAAAGCTTTAGAACATATCAACTTGTTGTGAGCTTGAATCATTTTAGCTTTATAAAACTTGAAGTTTTGGTATGCTCGTAGGAGTCTCTTCTCCAAACCTTCGAGCTCTTCTAATCACAACTTGGCATTTTGCTCTGCTGTGATCTTGCTACCCACAGCTATCCTTAGTGATGGGAGTTGGACTTTTAATGGTAGAATGGCTTCAGACCCATACACTATTGAGAAAGGAGTATACTGAGTTGTAGTTCTATATGTGGTGTGGTAGGCCCACAAGGCTTCAACTAACTACTCATGCCACTATCACTTGTTATTGTTGAGTGTCTTCTTCAGTATTTAGATAATAAGTTTTCTTGAAGGCTTCTGCTAAGTCGTTTTCCCTTGAGTTGTGATGGTAGAATATCTCCAATCTATGTTGTGTCTCTGAGAAAAGTTATTGATCTTGGTGCTCTTGAATGCAATACCATTATCAGATATAATTCATCAAGGCACTTCAAACCTATATACAATATGGTTCCTACAAAATTATAACACATGCTGAGATGTGACCTCTCTAAGTAGAATCACCTTCACCCATTTAGAAAAGTAGTCAGTAGTAGCCAAGATGAATTAATGACCCTTGGAAGAAAGAGGATTAATCAAACCCACTATGTTGGTACCCCAACACTCGAATGGCCATGAGGCTAATGTAGGATGTAGAATGTTGGGTGGTTGGTGAAGGACCACACCGTGTATTTGACATTGATGGAATCTCTTAGCCATATCCATGCAATCTTTGATCATCAATGACCAATAGTATCCAAGTCTCATACTCTTGGCTTCCATCTTTAGACCAGATTGGTTGGCTCCACATAATTCTTGGTGTAGCTCTATCATGATCTTACGGGCTTCGTGCTTGTCTAAACAATGTAATCACATATGATTGAAAGCCCACATGTATAAGACATCATCCACAAGTTCTCTCTACTTCATCTGATGGGCTTGGGACTTCTCTTGAGGTAGTTTGCCTTTATTTAGGTCATTCATGACTGGTTGCCTCCAATCTAACTCCTCATCCTTCTTGGCAATGACAACCTCCCTTTTAAGAGAGTAATTTTTGATGAGTTCAATATCAACAAGGACTTAGACTTGTCTATTTTTGACCTTTTTTGATATGGACTCATCCTCTAGAGATGCTAACTCTGTGGCAAGCTTGGCTAAAGCATAAGCTACTTCTTAGCGGGGATTAGATGATTGAGGTAGTAGAGTGCATTTTCTTTCCCTTCATCATTGGCTTGGGCCAAAAAAGCACCAAAGGAGTCTACTAATGTAATGTAAAGTATGAGCACTTGCGATAGGGGTTGGTAGAACCGGTGGCATCATCAGGTAATTCTTGATGTCTTCGAAGGCATGCTCACACTTGTCATCCCACTTGAACTTGGCATCATTTTTGATAAGTGAGAATGGCTAACATCTTCTTGATAAGATGGATATAAAGTGTCTTAGAAATGCCAACTGCCATTAGAATGATCTGAGTTAAGCTAAACTTTTATTGGGTGGCATTTCAAATATCACTTTGATCTTCTCCAGATCGATTTTGATTCTCTAATGTTGGACAATAAACCTAAGGAATTTCCCTGAAGCTACTCTGTATGCACACTTTAGGGGGTTCATTTTGAGATTAAATTATCTTAACTATTTAAAAACTACTCTCAAGTCAAAGTGATGGTCTTCCTTTTCTCTACTTTTGACCATGAGATCATTTACATAGCACTCAACTTGATGATGAATGAGTTCATCGAAGATTCAAGTCATAGCCCGCTGGTATATAGCATTAACATTTTTAAGGCTAAAAGGCATGACCTTATAGCAATAGATTCTAATTGAGGTTCTAAAAGTAGTGTTTCTTTCATCTATAGGGGCCATCTTTATTTGGTTATATCCAGATGAGCCATCCATGAAAGAGAAGACTGCATGAGATGAGGCAATTTCCACCACCAACTCTGAGATTGGTAGTGGAAATTCATCTTTTGGACATGTCTTATTTAAATACCTAAAATCAATGCATATGTGAATTTGGACATTCTTTTTCTTAATTGGGATTACATTGACTAACCAGGTAGGGTATTTTTCTTTCCGGATGAAGCCAGCATCTATCAGTTTCTTGACTTCATAAATGACCTGTTGTTCTATGTCTAATCGCATCTAGGAGCTTGCTTGATAGGGTTAGCAGTAGGCTCTATTGCTAGTTTATGGACTGCTATGTCATGAGCCAATCTAGACATCTCAACATAACTCCATGCAAAGTAGTACTTAAACTCAATCAATAGCTTAACTAAGTCATTGGTTTTAGTTTCATTCAACAAAGAACTAATGTATGTCGGGTGTGGATCTTCATCAGTTCCTAAGATGATTTCCTTGAGCTCATCGATGGTTGACTTGATCTCTTCTTCAAACTCTGGCAGTGCATCTTTGACTTCAAAATCATCTAGATCATTTGAAGTTTCTAAGCACATCTCTTTATATGAGTTAATATGTTTTGAAAAGAACCAATCACATTGGTGTTGTCTAAGCAGTAATCATCATCATCGACTGGACCCACTGTATCGAATCCTAATCCTAGTCTTAATTGAGAGCTTTTGCATTTGTTCTTCCATATTCTTTCAAAGTAGTCTGACCTGCACTTTGACCAAGTATGTGGGATTAACCCTTTCTTTGCTAAATTATGAACACAAGGTAAGTACCAATCAAAAGGTAATTTTATTAAATCTTTATATAAATCATTCTCAAGTTCTACATCAACTTCTTGAATTGAGGATAATGCTCCAAGAAAGAACCTCTGAGTCTTCACACCTGTGGATGACTTAAGGGATTCCTTAACTACCAAACCCTCAGCTTTTTGAAAGGAAAGTGGGGTTAGAGCAAAGGTTCTCAACTGATGCTTAAATATTTCACATACATACTAGGATACACTTATGCTTAGCTTTGGAGCCCAGTCTTTATCGCTATTTGGATCAAGTGTCACCTCCAAGTGAATATACTATTGATAAAAGCTGGCTAGTGTGCTAACCATATAAGACTCATCCTATGAACTAGATTCTAAGTCTGTGTGGATAGCAATTGTACTCTTGGTAGCTAGGACATATCTTCTATTGATTGGCCAATAAGGAGGTTTTCCACCCCTTGGACTGCCTCTAAACTGGCCTCTTCCTCTGCCTAGTGGAGGTTAGGTCATCCTACCCATATGTTCGAAACAAGTAATGAACTGTGGGTGGAATCTAATGTTAGGCTCCACTTTCTCCTCCAAGTCAATCCCCTTTATTTTCTTTTTTATTTTCTATTTCTTTTATTTTTATTTTTCTTTTATTTTCTTTTATTTTTATTTTTTTATTTTAAACTTTTCCAAGTTAATTTTTTTTTTATCCTCATATTCTCATCTGGCTTGAGATCTCCTTTTCTTTTCTTTTTATTTTTATTTTTGCTTTTTTTTAAACTTTTTCCAAGTTCACGAGAATATACTTGTTAATTTTTAGGGAGGCAGTAAGCCACATCCTCATATATGCCAACCTCATGAAATGTAAATGGCTTGAGATCTCCTTTGACACATTAGATGATCCCACCTCTCATGAACTTCATACACTGATGTAGAGAGGATGGAACTATGTTGTTCTCATGTATCCATGGTCTCCCAAGCAAAGTGTTCAAAGATGTATCCGAGTTTATAATATGAAATTTTGCTTCACTCTTCCAATCATCTATCTCCAAAGGCAACACTATAAATCCTAAGGCCTATTGACCTCACTTTTGGAGTGCAGATTCATTCTTCCCATCTTAGACTTAGAAGCCTTCTAGACACTAAGACTTCGCTAGTCATAAGACACTTCTAACAATTAGGTAAACACTTAACCTAAGCCTAAAGATGTAAAAGGGTTAACCATAGGATTTGGTTATGCCTTAGGGATTAAGATAATCCACCTACCCTATAACCCAAATCCAATCCATGTACACCTTCTAAAACCAAACCTCAAGTTTAATTCAAACATCAAAAATCCAAATCCAAAACCAAATGATTGAAGCCCATGATCAAATCCAAACTTGAAACCTTTCCTAAGCCATATGACCTATCCCATGGACTAGCCAAGCCAAATCTTAATCCAAAATTAATTGATTTTCTCATAATCAATTTATATCTTCAATCATCTTCATAAATATAAATCAAATCTACATTCAAATGATCAAAACTAAATCAAACTAAATCAAATTAAAATAAAATTTCTAAGCAATATGACCTATCCCATGGACTTAGCCAAATCTTAATCCAAATCAAGTCAAACTCATTGATTTTCTCACAAATCATATTTTCAATCATCTTCACAATTTTAGATGAAATATACATTTAAATCATCAAAATTAAATCAAACCAAATCAAAATCCAAACCTAAGCCACATGACCCAACTCCATGGACTTAGCCAAATTCCTTCATTCTAAAACCCAAATTCAATTTATTTTCTCATGAATCAATCATACCTTCAATCATATACACAAAATATAAATAAAATCGCAATCATCAAGCCAAACCAAAATCAAACCAAGTCAAACCCAACTTAACCCTTTTGACTTGAAATGTTCAAATGAACCAAAACCCATTTGAACCCAAGTTAATTAATTCAATTTATATATTAATCCCAAATCCATATATAAAATCAACTAAATCAAACACAACCTAAAATCAAGCCAACTAAACCCAATTGGTCTACTTGACCCAAAGTGGCCAATTTGACCTATTTGAGCCAAGTTCTAATCCTACCAAATTGGATTGAACCAAACCCATCAAAATCTCCCATCATGATTGTTGATCACCCTAGGTTCATCAGTTGTCACAAATTGGGTCAAACCAAGTCAACCCCTTATGGTGTTTATTTTTGGTTCATGTGTATGTGTATGTATATGTGTGGGGGAGAGGGGGGGACACCATGCAGATCTAAGGATGTACTTATTGAGGTGGTCGAGTATGACATCAAGGAATAATGTACTATCTCAAAAGATAGAAATTACTACCCTACGATGGACCTAATCACCTAATAAGGACTCCTAAGGCATGATGAGCCTTCGAATGTATAGATTTTCCCCTACTTTATAAGGGTGATCAAAGTAGGGTTTATTTAAACTGGTTCTAAAGTTCCTATAGGGCAAGCCCTAGAGTTAATTACATCCTAAGGAAGGTGAGTTTCTTAGGGATACTCTCAATTAAAGTAGGCAATTATTATCTCCAAAGAATTCAAAGATAAGACTATCAATAAATTGGTTCTATTTGGAAGATCAAATGGGATAGATTGAAAGGAAAGACTTATTATTGAAGTAAAGGGGAGAAGAGTAGGGGATGCTCATGATACTAGAAAATCTAATGAGCATCCCAAACTATTCGATGGTTAGGCTTTATATGTTTGAAATTGAGTGGAATTATGTGTTTGAGTTGAAATTATATTAGAAATCTAAGACTTATAATTCCACAATACAAGATTATGGAAATACCTAAGAGGAGAGGATTTATGCTTGTAGCCCCAAAGGAAAATAGAAACCTCGGATCCTAAATCTAGGGAGCTTTGGCGAGGGCCAAAGCATGACCTAAATCTAAGGTGAAAGTGGTTATATTGTTTACCTCCATAAGAGAGAGTAAACCACATGACTACTACACTTATAACTGTCTGGAGTGTCAACCAACTAACTCCTCCTACGATTTAAAACCATGTATTCAAGTCATATGCTTTATAAGATGGCTAGATTATTATTATTTAGAAAGAAACTAAGTCCTTAAACTCACTCCCTAAGAGACTAGAGCATGAGTGGTATGAATAATGACTTAGTCTAATGCAAATCTTGTCAAATTTTATTTGATTTGGGACTCTTTATTTTAAAACAAGCTATAGGATTTTATATGCCTAAATGCATGGTGAAGTTGATTATGGGCTAAATCAAATAAGAAAGAGGTGGTTTTCCATCATAGGCTCTCAAAGGTTAAGCCTTGTTACTATCTCGGAAAGATGAAAACCCTCTCTTAGCAAGAGTGAAATAAAATTATATGCATGATATTAAGCATTCAACATAAAGCTTGCTAAATATTTTCTTATCTTGATTTAATGCCTAAGCTTTATGTGAGGTTATGAGTTATTTTAAAAGTTTAGTTATGAGTTATAGTTAGGGTAGAAATTTATTTTTATTTTAAGGGCCTAATTGCATCCAGGCCATACAACAGTCACCAATCAAAAATAAACTATGAAGATACATGTTTTTTCTAATGCACAAGCTAAACAAAACATCAAACAATTTTATAAAGCTAACACAAAAGAATAAGAGGCTAGTGTGGTCGAGTACCACCATAAAACCCGAAAAAGAAATGGGTAGCCGAGCTCTACCCTTATACATCCCGGTACATGAAAGAATAATTACAAGTTACAAAATGATAAGTGTTATGGGGGATCTTCAAGTCTTCATGCTCCCTCCATTTCTTCATATTGATTTGCTCCATTTGATTTGGTAGGCTTCTAGGTATCACATGGCACCCCAAGTTAAACCTTTTGACCAATGTTCATCCTTAACCCCGATAACACTTAACTAAATTTTTAATGCATAATTTCATTAAAATAATGGAAAAGTAAATCTAACTATACTTCTAAAATAAGTGTTAGCTAAACACACCATACAACCCAAGTAATTATATGATGATTTAGGCTTAGCACCCTGCACATGGGTGACCAAGTCCACCGGTCCTGATGTATATTATGCTTAGGGGTTAAGCAACCTACAAAAGAGAGCATTTATATTTATTTTAAGCACCCGTTAAGCATAATCTCTTGCAAAAAACATGATTAGGCTAATCATGGCCTAACATCTAGTCTATGAAGCATACACCCTAACATCTAGTCTACAACATTACATCACAAAATAAAACATACATCAAACCATACACGCCTAACATAAAGCTAGATGTGGTGACTTAATCTAATGTGTATGTGTTAAGGCTTGTGGTATGTCCTAACTAGGCTTTAGAGTTAAGATTTTCTAAGTATGAAAGACATTTAATCATCAAGGGTGGTTTCACTTCCAATGGTTTAATTAATTTGCAAATTTTACTTAATATTTTCTTTTGTTTCACTTGACCTACACAACACAACTAAGTGTTATGAAGAGAAGAAAAGAGAGGGTCACTCTCTTTTATCCCTACCTTAAGTCACATTTAAAGCAAATTAATTAACCAATTCCCTTTAGTGAATGACTTATTACATGTTTTAATTAACCCTAAATTTAGGTTCACTTTAAATAAACTCATTCAATAAGGAAGGCATCTTAAGATTAGTTGTAATAAATTACTATAACTTAACACATGTTTATTCATTTCTTTCCATGATGTATATCATGCATATGATTAAATCTTAAGCATAGCTATACATGCAATTTGTATCTTAGCACACATAAATGATGAATGTGAAATATATTTGGAATTAATATTTCATTTGGTTGAATGATTTTATCATATTAATTTAAATCTCTATCTAAATTCTTATGCAAAAGAATAAGGAAAAGAACCTTAAATCACATGACTAATCAACCCAACCAAATAAACAAAGTATTAATACATGTTTTTCTAATAGAAAATGGGGGTTTTTATTCATTAGCTAAGTACACATCCACATGTATAAAATTTTTAAGTGATTACGTCACCATTGTTCTGTACCAAGAGAACGAGGTAGGAACCTCCTTGGGGCTACTTAAAGCTGTGTGTCCCTGGAATGTCTAGACTAATATACCGCTATCCTTAGATACATGTGGATGTATAAATAATTACAAGATTAGAAAGCCATGTAAAAATTGTATTTTGATTTGATTGATTTAGTTTGTGTAAATGAATTAAAGCTCTATCCAAATTCTAATGTTGAAATGCATAAGATTAAAATCAAGCAGGTACATCATCATTATTCTTGGGGCGACTTAAAGTTATGCTTCCCTGGAATGTCTAGACTAATATACCCACTAACATTCTTACTTATACAAATCAACACATGAATTTAAGGAAGAGACTTTATTTCACATGCTATTTTTATATTTACTTGCATTTTCTATGTATATGTAACTAAATTTACAATATATATGTATATTCAATCATTAGTAAACTTTTAAAAATATATTTGAGATTTAATAATGATACTAGCCACACATATTTTTAATTTAAATCAACACATGCAATTTGACATACAGAAATTTTTATTTGATTAATTTGAAAGACATGAATGCATGAGTACAAGTGGCATACAATATTTAGCATGATTGTAAGGAAATAAAATAACACAAGCATGTGATTTAATTCAAATCAATTAACTCCCAAGGACAATCAAACTAAATAAGATTATTTAAAATAAACCAAAGTTTTTTAATGTTATTTAATTTTCATGTTTGATTTGATTTAAGGAAATGTCAAAGAGGTTTGCTAATCCTAATCCTATTCTCCATGTCTGAGTTAATTTGGTTTAATGGATAATATTTTGGTTGATTTTATGTCTTAATTAGGTTAGGGTATGAATTAAGTCAATTAATTAACCCTTTCCTACATCACCTTAAGTTAATTAACTAATTAATAATAAGCCAATATGATATGCAACCACATGAAAAGTAAATTAGCAATGCTCCTAAGAAAAGAAAGGGGACTAATGCAATTGGCTCATGATTAATAGTTAATTAAACCTAAGGAGCTCACTTAACTACTTTTATGGATTTCTCACACATGTGAGCTAACCATAATTTTATTAGCTCTCTTAGGTTATTGAACACCCAAAGAATTACCCAAGATTGATTAAAGGTGATTAGATGTGAATGAATGAATTTTAGATTAAGTTCCATTTTAATTAAGTCATTAATTGATTAATTAAATCTTATGATTATATTTCTTAATTTGGATGATGAAATTAACTAAAGGAAAGGGATCAAGAGATGGGTTTCAATCCCAATCACTAATTCATTCCAATTAACAAAGCTCTGAAATAGCACACATTTTAATTTAATTAATTAATCAAAATGATAATTAATCACTTAATCTTTAATTAATTAAAATAGATAAAGAGGCTTAATGAAATGGTCCTAAGGAATGAACCTGAACCATTTCTCTAAGACTATTCAAAGTTAATAGAGGGTCATGAACTTAATTTATGGATTAAGTTACTATTCATTTACTTAATTATCACTAATTAAATTAAGAGAGTGATTAAGGCTTAATCAATTAATTTCCTAGTTAAGCAAGCAAAAAAATAGAAAAATAGGGAGGTAGTCATCCCCTAAACATCCACAAAAAAAATTTGAGATTAATTGGGTGATTAATTAAGCAATAATAAGTTAATTAGATTTTCAATTATACCTTAATTAACCAAAATCACTATTTAAAATTAATTACTAATTTTAATGGATTCTACTCTACAATATCTATAAAATGAGCTCTCATTTGTATTTTTTTATTTTCTAGGATTAGTTATGATTTTAGAAGTTTTAGCCTTAAAAAGATTATTTAAGCCTA
The DNA here is from genome assembly GCA_021442155.1 of Cymbidium sinense. Lineage (NCBI taxonomy): Eukaryota > Viridiplantae > Streptophyta > Magnoliopsida > Asparagales > Orchidaceae > Cymbidium > Cymbidium sinense. The sequence continues at coordinate 67,524,054 of CM038214.1, read as the reverse complement.
TTTAAAGCTTTAATCCCATGGCCACATTAAGCCGCTTTCCAATGATGGGATTGGTCATTTAAGTTGTCACATCCACTGCTAACTTAGATTGTGGTGAACACACTAACTCCGTGGAGCATCCAATCTAAGATCGAACAGCCATGATTTGATCTGTGGTTTAGAAAAGGAATCAGGGAATCTAATGCGAGATTAGATCATGACCATCCATTCCGATCATGTGAATGGATGGTTCGTGATCCGTCCTATTCAAAGTGGCAAAAGACGGATGTAATCCATCTTTCCTCATTCGATTTGAGCTCACCCGAGCTCAAATTGCCTCCAAATTGATCTCACACGTGAGGGGAGGTGCACACATTAAATGGCTAAGATCCAATGACATTCAAATTTACTTCATAAAAGATCAAACAATTTTCCATACAAGGCTCAGTTTTGCAAAGTTACCTCACCGGAGCTAATGTCCGGTGGTGAGATCTACGGAGGTAACTTCACCTAGTTGAGGTTAGGCCCTGTTGAGAAGTTTGGGGTTTGAGTTGGTGTAGAGCTCGGCCAACCACATGCAAAAGGCAGCATCAAACTCCATTCTCTAGTGGTTGGAAGGCTCGGGATGGCTTGATTGGCTATGAGGTGTGTGTGGTGTAATGAATTGATGTTTAATTAAGTAGAGAAGGAGTATTGCATGGGAAAGGGGTGTCATGTTTTGGCTTTGCTCATAGAGAGCAATGGCCAATCAAGGGAAGCTTGGGGTGCTCTAGGAAGCTCTGAGGGTTTTGAAATCACTTAGAAAACTCACACAAAGCAAATGGCATCATTTGTCACTCAAATTGAGGGGGTATACCCCTCAATTGAACTTGATGGATGGACGAGATTTATCCCTAAAAATCCATTGATTGGCCATCGTCAAGTTATTGGAGGGTCTCCGCCCACTTGGCACCCTTGGTTGGAGGAAGTGGTGGTAGGAGTCTCAAGGCTTGATATGGAAGGATTGAGTTGGGTTGGTTCTTTGCTTTATCGATGGGGTTCGCCATGAGAGGGCTGCTTGCTTCCCTTGGTCCATGGCAAGGGCTAGATGGCATAGGGTGGGCTAAGGTAGCCTAGAGTTACTCATTAGGAAGTTTGATGGCTGCCATAGAGATGGGAGAGTGGACTTTGCCTCTTAAGGCAAGAATCTAATGTAAAGAGAGGTGTCCATTAGTTAATCCCCTTGGGTCCCACATGGACTTGGGCTATTTTCAAGCTGACTTAGGGTCCATTTAAGTCATCCACCAAGGTTCCATAAGGTGGTTTTGGGTGATTTGGCTTCATATGGTCAAAATGGTTTTATTTGGGTTAGGTTGGGTTGACCAATTGGTCAAATTAGGTCAAACCATAACTTGGGTTAGATTCATATGATCATTTGGGATGTTTTGGTTCAATTGGTTTTGATTAATTTAGATTAGATTTGAATTTGACTCATTTGGATTCAAAAGGGTCAAATGGGTTAAGTTGACCAATTTGACCAATTTGACCAAAGGGTTAGTGTTGAGTCAAGTTCAATTGATTTAAAGTGATTGTAGGCTTTGGTTTGGTTTAATTTAGATTTAATTTAGATTTTGACCATACCAAGCAATTGGCCAAGACCAAGGTCAAATTGGGCTCAAGGCTATGGTCAAGCTCAATAAGTGATTTGAATGAACTTGATCCATTGGTTAAAATCAATTTGGATCAAATCATGATTTGACCCATTTTGGCTTTTAGGCCAATTTTGGTCAATTTATGGATAAGTGAATCAATATTGAGTCAAATGGCTTTAATCAATTTTGCATATTGATTTTGGTTTGGGTTTCGGTCAATAATTTGACTTGGTTTAATCAATGGTTGATCATGGGGATTGTTGATCATGATATGTTTGGTTCAATCAATTTGGCAATTGTTTGCTAGTTTTTATTCATTTAAGGCTAAGTTGACTTGGTTCAAGTTTGACCTTGATTGGTGGTTCCATTCAACTAGTTTGGTGATTGTTCATATGATTGTCATGATATGGGGTTTGGATGGGCTTAGTTCAATCCAATTGGGGTTGAATTAGAACTTGCTCAAAAGGGTACTTTTATTCACTTTGTGTGGACCTAATCAATTGGCTTGATCATGGCTCGATTCAAGTTTAATTGAACTCACATATGAACTTAGGATGGAAATATAAATCCAATTGCAACTAGTTTGAAGCACTATGGATTTTAGTTCATATGATAATTTCAAGTCAAAAGCGGTCAACATGGGCTTAACTTTGGTTTGGTTTGGTAATTGTAGTTCATGTTTATATTTGGAACAATGATTGAAGGAGTGATTGAATCATGAAGAAATCCATGGGTTTTGAGTTGATTTGGATATCATTTAACAAGTTCAAGAAATTAAAAATGTTAAAATTGGGAATTTGTCTTTATTTGGGTTTGGTTTTGGCCATTTGATTTATATTTCATTTATATTTGTGAATATAAATGAATATATAAATGATTCATGAGAAAATCACTTGAGTTTGGGGTGATTTGGAAGCAAATTTGACCAAGCTTAAGGATGTAGGTCAAAAGGGCTTAAGTAGGGAATTGATATGGTTAGGTTTAGTTTGATTTGATTTGAATGGTTTGAATTTAGATTTCATTTATATTCACAAATATAAATGAAGGAATGATTGATTTATAAGGAAATCAACCAAATTTGATTTGGTTTGAAGGAGGTTTTGGCTAAGCATATGAAGATGGTTCATATGGCTTAGAAAGGGGTTTTAGAGTTTGAATTCAATCATGGATTTCAATCATTTGGAGTTGATTTGATTTATGATTCGGGTTGGGATTTGATTTGAGATTGGATTTATGATCTTGCTTAAATCAATTGAATTGGGGTTGATTTGAATTTGGTTAAGGCTAAGTCCATAAGATAAAATCAAAGGACTTAGGAAGGGATTTGGAATTTGAATTCAATCATGGGTTTCAATCATTTGGAGTTAATTTTGATTTGGAATTTGTGTTAGATTTATGATCTTGGATTTTAATTTGATGTTTTGTTTAAAGAAGGAAGCAAGGATTGGGTTTAAGGCTATAGGGTAGGCAAGTCTTCCTAAATCCCGAAGGCATAACTTATTTCTATAGCTAACTCTTCTAAGTCTCTCATCTTAGGTTAAGTGTTCACCTAATCACTAGAAGTGTCTTAAGAATAAGAAAATCTTAGTGTCTACAAGAGTCCTAGATCTATGATAAGGAAGTTGATAGCTCACACCATAGGTGAGGTCAATAAAGGGCGTCCAATAGGTGTGGTGTAATTGGCTAGGTGCACAGCATGCATTGGTGTTGACCGAGATGATCAACAACAACAAAAGGATTGCAACCACTAAAAGAAATGATCTACTCCTAAACTTGAGATGTAGAAAGAATCAAGATTTTAGTGGAATGCAACTCAACTTATGCCAAGGAAAAAAGAGAGGGAGGAAGGATCCACTGAGGGATCAAGCATGTGAACCTTCCACTAGGGAAGCAGGTCTAGCTTATCCATAGAGGATAAAAGTTGAGTTTGATAATGATTCAAGAAGAAAAGATCCACTGAGGAAGAGGGCATGAACCTTCCATAATGGAAGCAGATTTAGATCATCCACTAGGGATAGGGATTTGATTAAGTTTGATTTTATGAGGGCTCCACTAGGGAGTGGATATGATTGGTGGGGCATCCACTAGGGGAAAAAATTTAATTTGATTTGTTGACTTATGGCATGAGGCTCCACTGGGGAGAAAATGATGGATTTAATTTGGATTCCACTATGGAAGGATGATGATTTGATAAAATGGACCCTGCCAATGTGCAATGGATCCACTAAGAAAGGGGCTATTATCAGCATAGTCCTATCTTAGGTTTACAAATGCGAAGAGAAAGTCTACCAGCCATCAGGTAGGACTAACCAACCTAAGGGTTGCCTTTTAGTGTACAATGGTCAAGTCAGGAAGAAAGCTTGTAGACTTACATCTTAATGAGCAAGGAACCACTAGGGTGATCGGTTGATACCACAATAAATTGAACCTGACCTAAGGCGATTATTGAGTGAATGTCATTGTTGACTCACATTAACTCAAAGAATAGTCAAAATCAATTTCATTTAAATTTTAAGATGGACCCTATTGGTGTGCAATGGATCCAATAAAAAGGGGCTAATATCAGCCTAGTCCTATCTTAGATTTACAAATCCAAAGAGATAGTCTATTAATTGTGAGATAGAGCTAACCAACTTAACAGGTGCCTTTCGGTGTGTAATGGTCAGGTTATGAAGAAAGCTTGTAGACTTACAACTTCCTGAGCAAGGAACCACTGGGTGATCGGTTGATAGCATAATAAATGAACTAACCTAAGGGTCACGTGCAGCTTGGGAAAGAATGCATGATAGGCTTATCTTTCAAAGCAAGGATGATCACCGGGTGACACAGACACAACAAGTCAAAGTGTAGGGTGACGAGAGAGAGTGAAGGACTTATCTCAACTCAAAAGTAGTCAGGAGATTCCTGTAGGTAGTTTTGCTAACACAGCCCTAAAGATATGATGCCTTCTTGGGAAAGGTACCATCAGGGGTTTTCCTCCTAATCCACAAGCAAATATATATATATATATATATATATGTTTTGTTATTTTGTTTGTCTGGTCCCTGTTGGTGTGCAAAGGAGCACTCTGAGAAGGAGTCATATCACTCTATTCCTATCTCACACTTACTGAACCAAGGGAGAATATGCATATTCGGAAGATAAATTCTCCCACAAGGGTGGCTTCTAGGAAAGAGGACCGTCCAATCCTAACCACGAAAGTGTCTAGATGGGGTCGCTAAGGATGTGATCCAAATAGAGTGCTAGGGAGGTGCTTTGGGCTTTTTCCAAAACCCTAAAAGAAATCTATAGGCATTGTGGCTAACTCAAGGAGAAAGCATAGGTGTTACATCCAAGAGTGGTATATCCACCGGGTGGGTCACCGTCAGAATGGTGAACACCAACCAACCTAAGGTGTTCATCGGTGTGCAACAATCAATCTAGAATGAAGGCGTATAGACTTACATTTCTCTAAAGAAGAATTGATTGCCGTGATAGTCTCTAGCTCGATATGTTATCCCACCTAGGATGACTACCAAGTGAGAGTCTGTAAGGACTAAACCTAGGCTTGAAGTAGTCAAGAGGAAAGGAGCCATGGGGGACTTATCCTAAGCCTTGAATATACTCAACCTAGTTAGTGCATGGTTGCTAGTTCAAGAAAGAAATAGCTTACATCCTCTTAAACAAAGTCATCATGAGGTAGCTTACCATGGTAAGGCCTACCAAATAAACATGGTGCTCATCGGTGTGCAATGGTTAAGTTAGGAAAGAAAGCGTAGCAGAATTACATCTTCTAGAATAAGGGACCACTGGATTGACACACTAGCAAGGTAGCATGCTAGCCCGACTTAGAGCATCTATTGAGTGAGTTAGGAGCTTGCTGCAAAATAATGAGACAAAAGATATATATTTGTTTGTTTATCATATATACTCAACCAAGTTCAAGATGGCTAGAAAGTGAGAGACTTACATCCTCTTAAATGGAGTTAACATTAGGGTACCTTACCAACCGGGCAGAAAGGCCTACCATGCTAACAAGGTGCTCATCGATGTGCAATGAACAAATCAAAAAAGAAAGCATAGTAGACTTACATCTTTCTGAATAAGAGACCACTATGGTGACACACTAGCAAGGTAGCATGTCAACCTAACTTAGAGCAGCTAATGAGTGGGTACCATAGGGGGCTTGCTCCCACATCAAGGTAGCCTGAGACAAGAGATATGTGTTTGTTTGTTTGTAATATATACTCAAGTCAGTTCATGATTGCTAGTTTAAGAAGAAGGCATAGAAGACTTACATCCTCTTAAATAGAGTCAATATTGGGTAGCTACCATGCAAGAGAAGGCCTACCATGCTAACAAAGTGCTCATCGTGATCAAATCAGAAAGAAAGTGTATACTTACATTTTTTTTGAATAAGAGACCACGGGTGACACAAGCAAGGTAGCATGTCACCCGACCTAGAAGCTAATGAGTGAGTGCCACGTGGGGCTCCCACATCAAGGTAGCTTGAGATAGAAAATATGCATGTATGTTTTGTGAAAGAAGGAATGGGATGTTTGGGTTCTCTTACACCTACCCTAAACACATGGTGTGATTTGCAAGAAAAGATATTTCTAAACAACTATGAAGAGAAGTTTTATTGACAATTATTTTCAAACAAGATTTATGGATAATATTTTTTTAGGTAGAGCATGTTGATTGGTAGCATAGGGCACTCTCCTTTACAATTTATATGCTCATAGGATCCTTTTAGGTAGGCCTTTTCTATGGTAAAAGGGTCTTCCCAAGTGGGTTCAAACATGCCTCTCGTCTTTCGATGGGCAATAATTGGTCTTCTTAGAATTAAAACAAGCTCTCTTACTTGAAAAGCTCTAGGGCGGATGAACTTGTTATGAGCTTGAATCATTTTGGCTTTATACAACTTGAGGTTCTGGCATGCTTGAAAGCTTCTCTCCTTCAAACCTTCGAGCTCTTCTAACCAACTTGCTCTGTTATGATTTTACTATCGACAGCTATCCTTAATGATGAGAGTTGTACTTTTAAATGTAGAATTTCTTCATACCCATACACAAAGGAGAAAGGGGTAGATTGAGTTAGAGTCCTGTATGTGGTGTGGTAAGCCCACAATGCTTCAACTAAGCCGTGCTACTACCGCTTGTTGTCAGTGTCTTCTTTAATATCCGGATGAGAGTTTTGTTGAAGGCTTATGCTAAAGCATTTCCCTTAGGTAATAGATGGTAGAATATCTCCAATTTATGTGTGTCTGGGCAAAGATATTGATTTAGTGCTCTTGAATGCAATATCATTATCGATATAATTCATCGAGGCACGAACCTATATATGACATGGTTCTTAACAATTGGAGCACATGTTGAGTGACCTCTCTAGTGGGATCACCTCCCACTTGGAAAAGTAGTCAATGGCTAGAATGAACCGTGACCCTTGGAAGAAGGAGGATTGAACCCACTATGTTAGTACCCCATCACTCAAATGGCCATGAGGCCATGTATAATGTTGGTTGATGTAGGACCACACCGCATGCACGACATTGGTGGCATCTCCTAACTATATTCATGCAGTCTGTGATCATCGAAGGCCAGTAGTATCCTAGTCTCTTGATCTTGGCTTTCATCTTCGGACTGGATTGTTGAGCTCCACAAAAACCTGAGTGTACCTTGGTCATGATCTTATGGGCTTCGTGTTTGTCCAAACAACGTAACCACATATAATTGAAAGATCGTCAGCATAAAGTGCCATCCACGAGAGCATATGAGAGAGCTCTCTACTTCACCTGATGTGCTAGTGACTTCTCTTTAGGTAGTTTGCCTGTATGTAGGTAATCCATGAATGGTTACCTCTAGTCTAACTTGTCATCCCTTTTGGCAAGAGAAAGTCTCTCGATGAGTTAAGTTTCAATAAGAGATAAGACTAGTCTATTTTGGACCCTTATTGGTATGGACTCATCTTACAGACATGTCAGCTCTTTGGCAAGCTTGGCCAATGCAACTGCTACTGTATTTTTGCCACAAGGAATCTTGTAGATGGTAATCTCTGGGATTTGGGCCAGAAACTCCATGATATACTTGTGATAATGATAGACTTTAGGCTTTTGAACTTTATAGGACCCAACAATTTGGTTGATAACTAACTGAGAATCCCTAAAGATATTGATGCTCTGGATGGATAGCGTAATGACTAACTCCAAACTGACAATTCGAGCATCATATTTAGCTTCATTGTTTGTGCATAGATTGGACAGATGGTATGAGAATCTCATCCCATCATGGTATGGAGTTAGAAGGACTATTCCTACCCCTGCCATTCCTAAAAGAGTATATCATGATTCTTCTCCTTTCTTAAAGAAAGTCACACCATCAATATACATCTCCCAACGATAAATGTTAGTGTCCCCTAAGTTCATGATTTGTTCATCAGGGAGGTCATCACTAAGTAAGGAATGACCAGGAAGTGGGTGTGCTACTAAGAAACCTGCTAATGCATATCTTTTCACTACACGGAGGGGTACGAATATGATATCAAACTATGACAAAATCATGGACCAACACGCTAACCGGATAGTCCGGTCATGGGGATATTGGATTGATCTTAGAGATCATATTCACCTTATGAGAAAGCATGTAAAGCTATAGCTTTGAGATATAAAGATTAATGCTAGATAGTGCTTTTCAATAGGGTAGTTTGCCTCAACAAAAATTAGATGATGATTGAGATAGTAAAGTGCATTCTCTTTCCCTTCGTCATTGGTTTGAGCCAACAAAATGCCAAGGGAGTCGTCTAATCTAGTGGTATATAATATCAATGACCTGCCTGGGATAGGGGCTGCTAGAACTGGTGGTGTCATCAGGTAGTGCTAGATGTTCTCAAAAGCATACTAGCCCTTATCATCCCACTTGAACTTAGCATCCTTTTTGACAAGTTCTAAGAATGGATGGCATCTTCCTGATAGGTTGGAAATGAAACATCTTAGATATGCCAACTGCCCTTGAAATGATCTGAGTTGAGTTAGACTTTTAGGGGTGGCATTTTTAAGATAAATTTGATCTTCTTCGGGTCTATTTCTATTCCACGGTGTCGGACAACAAACTCAAAGAATTTCTCTAAAGCTACTCTGAATGCTCACTTCACAGAATTCATTTTAAGGTTAAATTATCTTAACCATTCAAAAACTACTCTCAAGTCAAAGAGATGGTCTTCCTTTTCTTTACTTTTGACTACAAGATCATCAATGTAATGTTCAACCTGATGATGAATGAGTTCATTGAAGATTTGAGTCATGGCCCGCTAGTATGTAGCACCGACATTTTTAAGGCGAAAGGCATGACCCTATAATAATAAATTCATATTGAAATTTTTCTCATCCTCGTGGGCCATCTTAATTTGTAGCGATGACCCATCCATGAAAAAAGAATACATGAGATGAAGCAATGTCCACCATCAATTTTGGTATAAAAAGTGGAAATTCATCCTTAGGACATGCCTTATTAAGATCCTTAAAATCTACGCATATGCGAATTTGGCCATTCTTTTTGTTAACTAGAATGACATTGGTCAACAAGGTGGGATATTTTTCTTCCCTGATAAAACCAGCATTAATTAATTTCTTGATTTTAGAAATGACTTGCTACTCAATTTCTAATCGCATGCGTCTAGGAGCTTGCTTGATAAGGCTAGCATTAGGATTTATTGCTAGTTTATGGACTTATACATTAGGAGATAAACCATTTTTTTCATAACTCCATGCAAACTAGTCCTTAAACTCAGTTAATAGCCTAAATAATTTATTAGTTTCTTCTTCATTCAAAAAGGAACTGATGTATGTCAGGCGTGGATCTTCTTTTATTCCTAAGTTGATTTCTTTGAGTTCATTGATGGTTGATCTAATTTCTTTTTCAAACTCTGGTAGTGCATCTTTAACATCAAGCTCATTTGGGTCATTTGAAGTTTCTAAACACACCTCCTCATATGAGTTAGCATGATTTAAAAAGAACCTATCATTCTCCAAATGATTGGTGATGACTAGGCAATGGTTGTCATCGTCGATTAGACCCACTATGCCAATTTTTAGTCCTGGTCTTGATTGAGAATGTCTGCTTTGGTTGTCCCTTCATCTTTTAAAGTAATATGACTTGTGTTTAGACAAAGTATGTGGAATTAATCCCTTATTTGCTAAGTTAATAACATAAGGTGAATACTAATCAAAAGGTAATTGTAATAAATCTTTATATGAATCTCCTCAAGTTCTACATCGCCTTCGACTTGAGGATGATGCTCATAAAACCTCCTTGACATCTATGGATAAATTGGGGCCTTTTAACTACCAAACCTTCAACTTTCAAGGAAGAAAGTGAGGTTAGAGCTAAGGTACCCAACTACTGCTTGACTATTCTACATAATGATGACTTGGATACATTCATGCCGCTTGGAGTTGGTCTTCATCGCTATCGCTCAAATGTCACCTCCAAAGGGACCCGCTAAGGGGTTGGTTGGCATGCTAACCACAGACTCATCCTCCAAACTGATTCTAAGTCTATGTGAATAATGCGTACTCTGAGATGGAATATAGCTCCTACTAGCTGGCCACCAACAAAGTGGTATTCCACTTCTAGAATTGCCTCTGGATCTGCCACTTCCTCTACCTGGTGGGGATCGAGTCATCCTACCCATGTGTTCATATGGAGGAACAAACTATGGGCAGAATCTAATATCTGGCTCTACTTCTTCCTCAGTGTCTAATTCTCACTCGCTTGTACTCTTATTTTCTTTTTCTTTTTCATTTTCATTTTCTTTTTTTTCTTCTTTTTCCTTTTTATTTTGTTTTTATTTTGTTTTTGAACTTTCACCAAGTTCGTGAGAATAGACTTTTTTATTTTGAGAAAGGTAGGTCGCATCCTCATATATATCTCGACCTCTAATTGAGAATGGATTTAAGTCTCCTTTAACATAATATTCCACCTCTTCAAAATTTGATGCATTGATGTAAATAGATGGAACTATGTTATTTTCATGTATCCAAGGTCTACCGAGAAAAGTAGTGAAAGATGTATCTGATTCGATTATGTAGAACTTGGCTTCTGTCTTCTAGTCATCTATCTCCAATGGCAACACTATGGAACCTAAAGCCCTCTTGCCTTGCTCATTGAATTCTCAACATCATCCGATCTCCTAAGAGTTCAAAGATGTCAATCCTCAAGTAGGTAAGGGTTTTTATATTGATAATGTTCACTGATGCACCTGGATCAACTAACAACCTGGAGAGTCTGAATCTTCATGTCCATGTGATGGGGAGGGAGCTTGTGCTGTCCCAAAAGAAGGTCTTCATCGGTGAATGTAACTCATGGGCTTCTCTTTAATAACATGCCTCTTCTCTAATAGCAGTCAACAGAGCTTAGCATATTTTTAGATCAAGAAGAGCTTTGATCAATGACTCCCTCATCTCTTTGGATAAGATAAGGGCATCATATATGCTTAGCTTAGCTGGCAACTTTCTTAGGTGAGTGAGGACATTATAGTCAACTCTAGGTTGGTTCTTTTGCAAGCATATCCATAGGTGGTGCATCTTGTGGAGGGGCTTCTTGATCACTAGAACCAGTGACTTGCTTACCCTTATCTTGTGGTGTTACCCTACAAGGTAGAACTTTGCCACTATGAAGATTGACTTTGACTTAATGAGATGGTTTAGTGGAAAGTTCACACTCTCGTTCACCTACAACTTCTCATATAGATTTACTTACCTTTAATAATAATTTTAATGGATTCTACTCAATATCTTTAAAATGAGCTCTCAATTATATATTTTTTTATTTTTCTAGGATTAGTTATGATTTTAGAAGTACCTTAAAATAGATTATTTAAGCCTAATTAAAGCCTTAATCTTGTTGAGCCACATGGCAGCTAACGTAATGCACTTTCCCCCTATTGTGATGGGATTGGATAATTAAGTTGTCGATCTCACTCGATGTTAATGCTAACTCCATGGACCATCCGATCTAAGATTGGATACATTTGATCCATAGTTTAGAAAGGAATCAAGAGCTCTAATGTGGGATTATATCATCATCCATTCGATCATGCGGAATGGATGGTCCATGATCCATCCTATTCATGAGGGGCGAAAGATGGATACCGTCCATCTTTCCCCATTCAATCTGAGCTCACTCGAGCTCGAATTGCCTCCAAATTAATCCCACACCTTCAAGGAGGAGAGGCGCACATCCAGTGACTAAGATCTAATGACATTCAAATTTACTTCACAAAAGACTAAACGATTTTCTATACAAGTCTAAATTTTTCAAAATTATCTCAGGTTAATGTCCCATGATGGGATCGATGAGGTAGCTTCTCCTAGTTGAGGTGAGGCCCGCTGAGAAGCTTATTTGGTGTAGCTCTGGTCAACCAATCCATGTGCATTTCAACGATTGAACTATATTCAATGGTCGGAAGGCTCGGATGGTTTGGGTTGGCATCGATGAAGATGAGGATGGGTGCAAGGAATTAAAGTTTGAAATGAGAGGAGGAGTAGCATGGAAAGGGGTGTCCTATTTTGGCTTTGCTCATAGAGAGCAATGGCTGATTGAGGGAGGCTTGGGATGCTCTAGGAAGCTCTGAGGGATTTCAAAATCACTTAGGAAACTCACACAAAGCAAATGGTGTTGTTTGTTGCTCAAACTGAGGGAGTATACCCCTCAATTGTACTTGATGGATGGATGGGATTGATCCCTAAAAATCCATTGATTGGTCACTATCGAGTCTTCAGAGGGGTCACCATTAGCTCCACTTGGCATGTCCCGGTTGGAGGAAGTGGTAGCAGGATTCTCAAGGCTTGATATGGAACTATTGAGTTGGGTTGCCATTGCCTATGGGGTTGGCCATGAGATGTGCCTACTTGGCTTGCTTCCCTTAGTCCATGGTAAGGGCTAGGCTTAGGAGGGCTAAGGTGGCCTAGGAGTTCCTCATTAGGAAGTTTGATGGCGCCATGGAGATGGGAGAGTGGACTTTGCCTCTTAAGGAAAGAATCAATGTAAAGAGAGGGTGTCCATTAGTTAATCCCTTATGTTGGGTCCCACATGGACTTGGACTAGTTTGGAGATGACCTAGGGTCCATTTGAGTGTGTTAGCCACCAAGGTTCCATAAGGTGGTTTTGGGTGATTTGGCTTCATATGGTCAAAAAGGGTTTATTTGGGTTCGGTTGGGTTAGGTTGACCAATTGGTCAAATTGGGTCAAACCAAAACTTGGGTTAGTTTCATATGATGATCTGGGATGTTTTGGTTCAATTGGTTTTGATTAATTTGGCTTAGATTTGAATTTGACTCATTTGGATTCAAAAGGGTCAAACGGGCCAACTTCACTAACTTGACCAACCAAATTGGGTTAGTTGAGTCAAGTTCAATTGGTTGATTGAAAGTGATTGTAGGCTTTGGTTTGGATTAATTTAGATTTAATTTGGATTTTGGCCAAGGTCAATTTGGGCTAAGTTGGGTCAAGTTGACCAATTGGTTAAATTGGGCTCAATCATGGCTTTGGTCAAGCTCAATAAGTGATTTGGAATTAACTTGAGCCATTGGTTGCAATCAATTTGGATCAAATCATGATTTGACCCATTTTGGCTTTTTAGTCTAATTTGGGTCAAATTAGGTGAAATGACCAATTGGACTTGGTTTGGCTTAAGTAAGGCCTTGGTCATGTTTAATCATTGATTATGAGTGGGTTTGGGTCAATGGCTTCAATCAATTTGGCATATGGTGGATTTTGGCTTTTGGGTTTCATTTGGGCTAAATGTTGACTTGGTTAAAGGCTAGGTTTGACTTGGTTTGACCAATTCAAGGTGGTTGATCACCCTAGGGTGATTATTTGATCATGGGGTTTGGATGTGCATAGTTCAATCTAATTTAGGTTGAATTAGAACTTGGCTCAAAAGGGTCTTTTAGTTCACTTTGGGTCAAGTGGATCTAAATGTGTCAATTGTCTTGATCATGGCTTTATTCAAATTTAATTGAACTCAAATATTGACTTAGGATGGAAATATAAATCCAATTGCAAGTGGTTTGAAGCACTATGGATTTTGATTCATATGACAAATTCAAGTCAAAATGGGTCAACATGGTCTTGACATGTGTTTGGTTTGGTAATTATAGTTAGTGTTTATATTTGGAAAAAATGATTGAAGGAGTGATTGAATCATGAAGAAATCCATGGGTTTTGAGTTGATTTGGATATCATTTAGCCAAGTTCAAGAAATTGGTTAAAAGGGATAAAATTGGGAATTTGATTTGATTTGGGTTTGGTTTTGGCCATTTGGAATTATATTTCACTTATATTTGTGAATATAAATGAAGATATAAATGATTCATGAGAAAATCACTTGAGTGTGAGGGTGATTTGGAAGAAAATTTGACCAATCTTAAGGATGTAGGTCAAAAGGGCTTAAGTAGGGAATTGATTTGGTTTAGTTTGATTTGAATGGTTTGAATTTAGATTTCATTTATATTTGTGAATATAAATGAAATAATGATTGATTTATAAAGAAATAAACCAAATTTGATTTGTTTTGAAGGAGGTTTTGGCTAAGCATATGAAGATGGTTCATATGGCTTAGAAAGGGGTTTTGAGTTTGAATTCAATCATGGATTTCAATCATTTGGAGTTGGATTTGATTTATGATTTGTTGGGATTTGATTTGAGATTGATTTATGATCTTGATTAAATCAATTGAATTGGGTTGATTTGAATTTGGTTAAGGCTAAGTCCATAAGATAAAATCAAAGGGCTTAGGAAGGGATTTGGAATTTGAATTCAATCATGGGTTTCAATCATTTGGAGTTAATTTTGATTTGGAATTTGGGTTGGGATTTATGATCTTGGATTTTAATTTGAGGTTTTGTTTGGAAGAAGGAAGCAAGGATTGGGTTTAAGGCTATAGGGTAGGCAAGTCTTCCTAAATCCCTAAGGCATAACCTATTTCTATGGCTAACTCTTCTAAGTCTCTAGTCTTAGGTTAAGTGTTCACCTAATCACTAGAAGTGTCTTAAGACTAAGGAACTCTTAGTGTCTACAAGAGTCCTAGATCTATGATTAAGAAGTTCAGCTCACTCCAAAGTGAGGTCAACACCCATATGAATGCAAACTAGCCAAATTGCAACCTAAGCCAAATCCTTGAAACCAATGATTCATACCAAATCAAAATCAATATTTGAATATGACTTGACCTTTAATTGAGTGAAACCAAACCCAATTGGCCCTCTAGACCCAAGTTGATCCAAATGGACCTGAAAGACCAAATTTGGTCAAATCAAAATATAAATCAAATTGAAACCAATGGCTCAAGTTCATTCCAAGTTGATTATTGAACTTGACCAAAGCCATGATTGGACCCAATTAAACTCAATTGACCTTTAGCCTAATTTGACCTAAAGGATCAAGTTGGCCTAAATCAAAACCAAATCCAAATTAATTGATACCAAAGCAATCATCTATAATTGGTCAACTAAACCCAAACCAACACCCAACCTAAGTCACTATAATGTGGTCAAATTGGTCAACTTAACTTATTTGACCTAAATAAATTCAAATGAGCCAAAATCAAACCTAAGCAAAACTAAACCAAACCAATTAAACCAAAACATCCCAAATAATCATATGAAGTTTACCCGACCCTTGGTTTGATCCAACTTGACCAATTGGTCAACTTGACCTAACCTAACCCAATTTGACCTAAATAAATCAAATTGAGTCAAACCTAACCAAATCAACTCCAATTGACTTGAAATTTGGGCTAAACCACTTTTGGCTCATTTCAAATCTACCCAAATCAAATCCAATGCCAAATGAACATTCTACCCTTGGGTCAAGGGCATCGCATGAGATAAATCACCCTTGTAAGTGGTCATTTCCATTCCTTGGCCACTTGGTACTCTCCCAATGGTCCACCTAGGCACCTAGGACCCTATCTAACCTGACCCAATGGGTGGTTGGGTCAGGCATGACCCATGGGAGGTAAAATCACCTCACCCTCCCCATTGGAGCATTTGAAATCCATAGGACACCCATGGCTCCGCCTTAGTAGCCACCTCCACACCTTCAACCTACTAAGCCGAGCCAACTCACCTCCTCCCTGCCACCCACGACTCCCTGAGATGGTCGGATGGCCACTAGAAGCCAAACCCAATCCGACCATCCAATCAAAATGAAGGGGGGTATACACCCCCTCATTTCCACTCAAACACACACAAAATCATTCCTCATAGCCCTAACTACCCAAGATGAGCTGCTAGAGCCATTCTCTAAGCTCCCAAGCTCATTCCTTGATCAAAAAATGCCATTCCTACCCTTCCTAAAACATGACACTCCCATTTTCGACCTAACTTCCCCATTTCTCCATTAAACTCAAATTAACTTTGCATGCACCTTCCCTAGGCATCATTGAGCAAGAACGAATCATATCCCAAGCTTCTCAAGCATCAGAGGTGGGATTTTGGTCAAAGCTGAGCTCCAAATCAATGGTTCATGGAATTCTGAGTGAATGTTGAGGAATTGATCCAATTGCTACTCAATGATCTTCATCTCCACCGATCAATCTTCTCATAGCTTATTTGAATCCATGTATGTTTCCAAACCGAATCTTGAAAAATGGGTTGGAGCTTTTGAAGAAAAAAACTTACATGTCATGGTGATGACCATTGATCCCTCTGATTGATGCGATGTGGATATTTTTTGAGTGATTTAAGCATTAAGCTCAAATCAAGTTAGGCAACATCCTAATTTGGTTTTATAATGAGTAGATCATGCAATCGCCCATACCACATGATCAATGGATGATGTGATAATATGCTAGATCAATTAATTAAATGGATTAATCATACATTTTAAAGTAAGAATTAAATGATCTAAATAATTAGTTAATTTAATAGAATTAAAATGTGGAAGGATGACACACCCATGATTTTTTGATTGCTTTTAATTAGGATTAATTAATCATTTTAAGATTTAAATTTTAAATTAATCCAAAAAGTTAGAAATTGGTAGATTAATCATTGTTAAAGTATTTGTGAGGAGAATTAATTTTAAGTTCATTAACACATTTTAAAAGAAATTAATTAAGATTTAACTAATTAATTAAATCATTTAATCATAATCACCATAATCCAATTAATTAAATCATGGGGGTAGATCTTTGGGTGTTTAATAATCAAAAGGAGTTTAATGAAATTATGGTTAGTCCATATGTTTGGGAAAACCATAAGAGTAATTGATTAAGTCCCTTAATCTAATTAAATATTAATCATGAGCCAATTGCATTTGGCCACTTTTATTTCTAGATCATTGCAAGTTTATTTTCCATACATATCATGTTGGCTCATAATTATTTCATTAATTACTTTAAGGTGACATAGGTAAGGCTAGTTTAATTCATCTAATTACTTGGTTCAACTTAATTTACCTATAAAATCAACTTAATTACATTTCCTTAAATTAAATCAAATCACTATTGTGGAATGGGTTTAAAACAACAAGTGATGATTTCTCTTTCCTCTTTAAATCAAATCAAATCCAAAACTTAATTAATAAACAAGCTTTGGTTTGCTTTTAAATAATCTTATTTGATTTGATTATCCTTAAGAACTATTTTGGTTGAATGAATCACATGCTTATATTTGATTGTCCTCTTTCTAATCATGTTAAATTTGGTATGTCATTCGAATTCATGCATCCATCTCTTTAAAATCAAGTAAAATAAGATGGATTTCTTTTATGTAAGCTTGCATGTGTTGATTTAATTTTATATGGCTATTATTATCACTATTAAATCCAAATGTATTTTTTTAAAAGCTTATAAATGAATAAAAATATGTGTTATGATGCTAGTTATAAATACATAAGAAATGCATGTGCTTATAGCTTAAGTGTATGAATGTTGAGTTCTCTTTCCTCTATTCATGTGTTGATTTATATAAGATTGAATGGTAATGGGTATATAGTGTAGACATCCGGAACACTTGGCTTTAGCTAGCCCAAGGAGGTCATTTGATTACCCCATTTCCCTAATTTAATAATGGCACGCATTACCATTTGATTTCATTCTTATGTATTTCAACATTAGAATTTAGATAGAGATTTAATTCATATATATAAATGATTCAATCAAAAAAAAATATACACTCTTTGCATGGTTTTCTTTCCCTCATTTATGTATACATCCATATGTTCCCAAGAAAAGCAAGTATATAATCTGGACATCCCGGAATATGAGGCTTTTTAGTTACAAAGAGGTCATTTGATTACCTCACTTGTTTTAACAATGACACATACTTGCCTATATCTTTGAACATGTAGATGTATATGTGATTAGTGAATGAAAATCCCATTTTACATTAAAATTGCATGCATTCATAATTGACTAAGTGGTTGAATTAATTAGCCATATGATTTGGATCTTACTTCTATGTTCATGTAAACGAATTTATAAATGTTTGAATGGAAATGGGTATATAGTGGACATCCCTAGAATATGAGGCTTTAGCTAGCTCCAAGGAGGTCATTTGATTATCTCACTTCCCTAGGTTTAACAATGGCACATGCCTAATTAATTTCATTCTTATGTCCTTTTGTATAAGAATTTGGATAAAGTTTTAAATTAATATGTTTAAATAATTCAATCAAATAAAATATAAATTCTAAACATACACAGACATTCATCATTTAAGTGTGCTAAAATATGTTGCATGTATAGATACACTTAGGATTAAATCATATGCATGTTACATATGATGGAAAAGAATGATTTAATATATGTCATGTGGTAGTAATTGAATTAAATTAATCTTAAGATGCCTTTCATTTTGAATAGGATTATTTAAAGTGAGCCTAAACTTAGGATTAATTAAATCATTTAATAAGTCATTCACTAAATAGAACTAAATCAAATTAATATACTTTAGAAAGTGACCTAAGGTAGGGATGAAAGAGGGCAATCCTCTTTTCCTTTCTTTATAACACTTAGTTGCTAAGTGTAACCAAATTAAAATTCTCAAATAAATTGAACTACTTCAAGTGAAATCAACCTTTCATGTTAAATTAAATCCTTCTACACTTAGAAAATACAACACTAATGCCTAACAAGACTTACCACACAAGCCTTAATACACACATTAGAATTAAGTCACCACTTCTATCTCTAAGTTAGGATGGTGTATGAAGTGATGTATGTTTTGTTTTATGATGTTTTATTTTAGATTGATGTTAGAGTGTATACTTCGTAGACTAGATGATAGGCTAATATTAGACTAATCATGTTTTTTGCAGGGGATTATGCTTAAGAGATGCTTAAAAATAAATGTGAATGCTCTTTTTCAGGTTGCTTAAATCCTTAAGCATAATCCAAGTTAGGATAGGTGGGCTTAGTTACCCATGTGTAGGGTGCTAAGTCCAAATTATAAATACAACAGCATGGGATTATATGTATGTTTAGTTAATCTATTTTGCAGGTGTAGTTAGATTTACTTTTCCCACATAAATGTAAATTTTTCAATAGGAATTACGATTATGGGGATTAGGATTAGTAGGAGCTAGAAAGCTTTATCCTGGAGTGCCCTGTGATGCCTTTGAAGTAAGCACCATCCAAATCAAAGAAGGAACCAAATCAGAAATGGAGATATGAAGAAAGAAGACCCCCATAGCATTTAATACAATTATATTGATTCTTTCATATTCCAACTTGTATAATGGTACTGACTACCCATCTTTTCTCTCTTGAGTTGTACAAGCATCTAGCACCCTTTTATTCTTTTATGATAGTTTGTTTGATGTTATGTTTACATTGTGCATTAGGACATGCTTTTCATAGTTTATTAAATGATTGATGCTTTAATGTGTGGCTTGGATAATGATTAGGCTCTTAGGATAAAATAACTTTTCTACCCAACTAATCACTCAAAAGTAAATTTTAAACAACTCATAACCTCATCATAAAGCCTAATAAAAAAAGATAATTAAAAGATTTAGCAACCACTTAGTTGTATGGTTGTATGTTTCACATCATGCATGCATAGTCTTTCTCTCTGAACATGAAGAATCTCCATCCTTGCGATAAAGGAATGCTTGACTGTGAGGGCATCCCTTGTGGTGGAGAACACCTTCTCCTAGCTGATTTGACCCATAACCTATTTCATCATGCATTTAGGCATAAGAAATCCTAAAGCCTCTGTCAAAATAATGTGTCTAAAATGAAATAAAATTTGAAAAGATTTTGCATCTATAGATTAAGTCATCTGCTCATGCCACTCATGCTCTAGTCTCTTAGGGAGTGTGTTTAAAACTTTAGTCTCTTTCTAATTAAATAACTACCCTAGCTATCTTGCAATTCATAAGACCGGACTACACAGTTTTAAAATTGAAGGAGGAGTTAGATGGCGGCCACTTTAGGCAGTTATAAGTCTAGAAGTCGGATAATTTATTCTCTCTTGTGGAGGTAAACCCTTATGTCCACTCGTCGCTTAGATTTAGGTCGTGCTTTAGGTCATACTAAAGGTTCCTTGATTAGGATCCGAGGTAGCTATTTCCTTCAGGCTACGAGCATAAATCCTCACCATTTAGGCATTCCCACAACCTTGTGTTGGTGGATTATAAGCCCTAGTAATCTAATTAAATTTCAACTCAAAACATATAAATCTCAACTTCAAAATTATAAAGCCCAACCATAGGATAGATTGGAATGCTCACTAGGCTTCCTAGTATCATGAGCATTTCCTACTTATTTCATTTGGATTCCAAAAATAAGTCTTCTCCCTGAACTTTCCCAATTGATTTTCCAAATATAACCAATCCTTTGATAGTCTAACATGGAAATATTTGGAGATGATAATTGTCTACTTTAATCGAGAGTATTCTTAGGAAATTTCATTTCCTAAGATGTAATTAACTGTGGAGGCTTACCTCCATAGGGAACTTAAGAATCTAGTTTAATATAAACCCTACTTTATTCATCCATATAAAGTAGGGGAAAAATCTCAGGTACATTCGAAGGCCCATCATGCCTTATGAGTCCTTATTGATGAGGTCCATTGTTGGGTGATGCTTCTATCTTTTGAGATAGTACATCATACCTCAATGTTATATCCAATCACCTCAAAAGTACCCCCTAATTTATGCGTGGTCCCCTCCTCCCCATACATATAAAATTAAACACCACAAGGCCCTCGCTTTGTTCATTGAATCCTCTCAACATCATCCTTTCTTTTGGAGTTGAGATGTCGAGAAGGCAAGGGTTCTTAGACTCATAATATTGACTAATAGACCTGGGTCAACCAGAACTCTAGATAGCCTATATCTTCCAGCATCCACTATAATGTAAAGAGGCGGTTGTGCTCGATCGTCCTTAGGAGTAAGTCTTCATCGTTGAATGTAACTAAATAAAAACCTAAACCTAAACAATAAACCTAAAAATAAGACCTAGAAATAAATAAAAAATTAAACTTAAACCCTAAACCAAAAAAAAACTAAACCTAAAATAAAAATAAAATAAACCTAGTCCTACACTAAAATAAACTAAACTAAAATAAATATAACCTAAACCTAAACCTAAAATAAACTAAACCTAAACCTAAACCTAAACTAACTAAAACAAAATAGACTAAAACTAAACCTAAACCTAAACTAAAATGTAAAACATAAAATAAACCTAAAAAAACCTATAACCTAAACCTAAAAAATAAAAAAAAAAATAAAAAACCTAAACTTAAACCTAAAAATAAAAAATAAAACCAAAACCTAAAAAGTAAAATACAAATAAAACTAAATGAAAAAGTAAACCTAAACCTAAAAAATAAACTAAAATAGAAAACCTAAGCTAAAATTAAAAAAAACCTAAAATAAATAAATTAAACTAAATAAAAATAAAAATAAACCTAAATCAAAATAAATAAAAATTAAAATAAATTAAATAAACTCAAACCTATGAGTTTGCTTAATCTAAAAAATAAAAAATTAAAAATTAAAAAATTAAAAATAAATAAATAAAAAATAAAAAAAACTAAACAAACCTAAACTAACCCTAAACCTAACCTAACCTAAACCCTAAACCCTAAACCCTAAAATACTAAACCCTAAACTCTAAACCCTAAATCCTAAACACTAAACCCAAAACCCTAAACCCAAAACCTAAACCCTAACTTTAAACTCTAAACCCAAAACCCAAAACCCTAACTTTAAACCCTAAAACTAAACCTAAAACTAATCCCTAAAAATCTAAACACTAAACCTAAACCTAAACCCTAAACCCAAAACTTAAACCTAAACCCTAAACTAAACCCTAAAACTCTAAACTTAAATCCCTAAACCTAAACCCTAAACTAAAATCCTAAAACCTAAAACCTAAACCTAAGCTCACTAAATAAAATTAAAAATAAAATAAATAAAAAAACATAAACCTAAATATAATAATAAAATAAAATCAAATAATAATGTAAACTAAAACCTAAACCTAAACCTAAAATAAAATAAAATAATAAATTTAAAATAAAATAAAATAAAATAAATAAAAACCTAAACTAAACTAAATAAAATAAAATAAAATAATAAATTTAAAATAAAATAAAATAAAATAAATAAAATAAATAAATAAAATAAAATAACTAAAATAAAAAATAAAATAAATAAAACTAAATGTAAAATAAAAAATAAATAAACCTAAATAAAATAATATAAAAAAAAATAAAACCTAAAAAAATAAAATAAACCTAAAATAAAATAAAAAAATAAATAAAAATAAACCTAAACCTAAACTAAAAAAAAAATAAACTAAAATAAAATAAAATAAAATAAACTAAAAAATAAAACCTAAAAATAAACCTAAAACATAAACCTAAAAAATAAAATAAAAACCTAAACCTAAACTAAAAGAATTAAGCTAAACCTAAAAAAAATAAAATAAAATAAACTCAACTAAAAAAAATAAACCTAAACCTAAACCTTAAAAAAAATAAACTAAAATAAATAAACATAGAATATAAACTAAGATAAATAAAATAAAAATAAAGTAAACTAAAATAAATAAAAAAATAAATTAAATATACTAAATAAACTTAAACTTATCGGTTTACTTAATTTTAAAAAAATAAAAAAACCTAAACTAAAACCTAAACCCTAAACCTAAACCCTAAACCCTAAACCTAAGCCTAAACTAAACCCTAACAAATGCTAAACCCTAAACCCAAACCTAATCCTAAGCCTAAACTATAAACTTAAACCTAAAACTAAACCCTAAAGCCTAAACCCTAAACCAAACCTAAACCCTAAAATCTTAAACCTTAACCTAAACCCTAAACCCTAAACCCTAAAACTAAACTCAAACCCTAAATTAACCCTAAACCCTAAACTAAACCTAAAATTTAAACCTAAAGCCTAAACACTATGCCCTAAACCCTAAACCTAAACCCTAAACCCAAAACCCATACCCTAAGACCTAAAACCCTAAACCCTATAAACCTAAAAACCTAAACCTAAACTAAATAAAGCCTTAAAAAAAAAAAAAACTTAAACCTAAATAAAATAAAATAAAATAAAAACCTAAACTAAAACCTAAAAACAAAATAAAATAAAAAATAAAATTAAACTAAAATAAAATAAATAAAAACCTAAAATAAACCTAAGAATAAAAAACCAAAATAAAATAAAAACTAAAGGTAAAAAAATAAAATAAACATAAAGTAAAATAAAATAAAAACTAAATAAAAACCTAAACCTAAAAAATGAACCTAAAATTAAATAAAAGATAAAACCTAAACCTTAAGATAAAAGATCTAAACTAAAAAAAAAACCTAAACCTATAATAAAAATAAAATAAAGAAAATAAAATAAACATAAACCAAAACAAAAAATAAACTAAAATAAAATAAATAAAACCTAAACCTAAACCTAAAATAAACTAAACCGTCCTAAACCTAAACTAAATGAAATAAAATAAACTAAAAATCACCTAAACCTAAACTAAAAATAAAATGTAAAATAAACCAAAACCTAAACCAAAAAAAAAATAAAATAAAACCTAAACCTAAACCTAAAAATAAAAAAATAAAACCTAAACCTAAAAAATAAAATAAAATAAAACTCAACTAAAAAATAAACTTAAACCTAATCTTAAACCAAAAATAAACTAAAATAAAACCTAAAATAAAAAAAAAACTAAAATAAATAGAAAAATAAACCTAAATAAAAAATAAAGTAAACTAAAATAAATATAAAATAACCTAAATATACTAAATAAACATAAACATATTAGTTTAGTTAATTAAAAAAAACTTAAACCCTAAATCATAAACCCTAAACCCTAAACCCTAAACCTACAACCCTAAACCATAAACCCTAAACCCTACATCCTAAAGAACCCTAAACCATAAATGCTAAACCCTGAATGAATAAACCCTAAAACCCTAAACCCTAAACCCTAAACCCTAAACCCTAACACTAAACCCTAAACCCTAAACCCCAAACTTTAAACCTAAACCTAAAGTAACAAAATAAATTAAAAAAATAAACCTAAATTCTAAGAATGGTTAGAACCACAAGTAGGAACATCACCATCAATAAGGCTCTTAGATCTGCGGAGAAGCAAAGAGAGCTTATCATAGTGGTGGTGGGGGATCTAGATGTGCTGGTGGATATGGATGTGGTGGTCTGAGCAATGGTGGTCATGGGCGAGGGAGGAGCGATGGAGGTTACAACCATGGTGGTGGAGGGAGAGATCGAGGATATGATGGTGGATCCCGCTAGTCGAGAGGCCTGGGTGATTCTGATGGGAACTGGAGAAACTGAAGAATGGCCGATCCGATCTACTGTATATTGAACTATGTCTTTACAATAGAGACAATTTTAGTTATATAGGGTTTTTATTTGCGCTATGCATGCTCATTTTTTATCTATGTCATCGCTTATGTCTTAGAAAACTTGGTGTGTCACTTCGTTAATGAAATCGAAAAGAAAAAATGTGGAATCTAAATTTATTCTCTATTAAAAAAAATGAAAGACCCTACCTAAGCTAAAACCAACCCTAAACAAACCTCAAACCTAAACAAACCCTAAACCCTAAACCCTAAACCCCAAAACTTATAAACCTAAACCCCTAAACCCTAAACCCTAAAAACCAAAAAAACCTAAACCTAAAAATAAAATAAATAAAAAAAACATAAACTTAAATAAAATAAAATAAAAAATTAAATAAAAACCTGAACTAAAACCTAAACCTAAACCTAAACCCAAAAAATATATTAAAATAAGAAATAAAACTAAACTAAAATAAAATAAATAAAACTTAAACTAAATTAAAAAAATAAAAGAAACCTAAAAATAAAAAACCTAAATAAAATAAAAACTAAATGAAAAATAAAAATAAAATAAATCTAAAATAAAATAAAATAAAAACTAAATAAAAACCTAAACTTAAAAAGTAATCCTAAAAATAAAACCTAAAAATAAATAAAAAATAAAACCTATACCTTAAAACTAAAATAAACTAAACTAAAATAAATAATACCTAAACCTAAACCTAAAATAAACTAAACCAAAATGCTAAACTAAATAAAATAAACTAAAAAAATAAACCTAAACCTAAACTAAAAAACTAAAACCTAAAAATAAACTAAAATAAAACCTAAAATCTAAACCTAGAAAATAAAATAAAACCTAAACCTAAACCTACAACCCTAAACCCTAAAGCCCTAAAGTCCAAACCTGAAACCCTAAACCCTAACCATAAACCCTAAACCCTAAACCTTAATCCCTTAACCCTAAACCCTAAATACCCTAAGCCCTAAAGCCTAAACACTAAACCCTAAACCCTAAACCCTAAAACCTAACCCTAAACCCTAAGCCTAAAACCCTAAACCCTAAGATCCTAAACCCTAAACCCTAAACCCTAAACCCTAAACCTAAACCCTAAACCATAAAAACATAAAACCTAAACTAAAAAAAAGCTCCACTAAAAAATAATCTTAAACCTAAAATTTAAAAGTAAACTATAATAAAAAACCTAAACTAAAATAAATAAACTTAAAATAAATAAACTAAACTAAATAAAAATAAAAAATAAACCTAAATAAAAATAAAATAAAATAAATAAAAAATAAGCTAAGTAAACTAAATAAACCTAAACCTATCGGTTTATTTAATTTAAAAAAAATACCCTAAACCCAAAATCTTAAACCCTAAACCCTAATCTCTAAAACTAACCATAAACCCTAAACTTACAACACTAAAAGTACAACCCTAAGCCATAAGCCCTAAACCCTAAACCTAAAACCCTAAACCCTAAAACCTAACCCTAAACCCATAAACCCTAAACCCTAAACCCTAAACCAAAAGCCTAAACCCTAAACCCTAAATCCTAACCCAAAACCCTAATCCCTAAACAAATATAAAACCTAATCTTAAACCTAAAGTAATTAATAAATTAAAAATAAACCTAAACCCTAAAACATAAACCTAAACCTAAACCTAAACCCTAAGAATGGGCAAAACCTTGATGGCGGAACATCACCCCAACCATGCACCTAAATCTAGATGGAGGTGAAGATGAGGTGATGTTATCGAAGTGGTGGGGGGGATGGAGGTGTTGGTGGATATGGAGGTGGTGGAAAGTGGTGGTTGTGGAGGTGAGGAGTGAAGGTTACATGGTGGTGGAGAGGAGAGATGGGGATATGATGGTGGATCCGCTACCGAGAGGCCGAGGTGGTTCTGATGGGAACTGAGACACCAAGAATAATGATTTGCTAAACTATGTCTTCACAATAAAGACATTTCTAGTTATCTATGGTTTTTGATTTTATATATGCATGCTTATTTTTGATCTATATCGTCGCTTGTGTCTTAGAAAACTTAATTTGTTACTTGGTTGATGAAATCTAAAAGAAGAATTGTTGAATCTGAGTTTCTTCTTAGTTAAAAAAAATTCAAAAACCTTAAACCCTAAACTAAAACCTAATCCCTAAACTTAAAACCAAAACCCTAGACCCTAAACCCTAAACCTATACTAAACCTACAAATAAACCTAAACCCTAAACTCTAGACCTAAAAGCATAAACCCTAAAACCTAAACCTTAAACCTAAAGTAAACTAAATAAATCTAAACCTATTGATTCACTTAATTTAAAAAACTCTAAACTCTAAATCCTAAATGATAAACCCTAAACCCTAATCCCTAAACCCTAAACCTAAACCTAAAACTAACCTAACCATAAACCCTAAACCTACAACACTAAACTAACCCTAAATCATAAACCCTAAACCCTAAAAGCCCTAAACCCTAAACCCTAAACCCTAACCTAAACCTAAATCCTAAAGTATAAATAAACCTAAACCCAACACTAAACCCTAAACCCTAAACCCCAAATCCTAAACCTAAACCTAAAGTAACTAAATAAAAAATAAACCTAAACACTAAAACCTAATAAACCTAAACCTATACCTAAACCTAAGAGTGAGCGTAACCTTGAAAGAATATCACCATCAACTGTGCTCAATCTAGATCTGAGGTGAAGGCATATGGCGCTATCAATGGTGTTAGGGGAGACTGGTGGATATGGAAGTGGTGGTAATGGAGGGAGGAGGAGTGACAGAGGATGCAGTCATGGTGGTGGCAGAGGGAGAGATCGGGGATATGATGGTGGATCCAGCTACTCGAGAGGCCGGGGTGGTTTTGATGGGAACTAGAGAAACTAAAGAACTATCAATCTGATCTATTACTTATGGAACTTTGTCTTTACAAGAGATGGTTCTAGTTATCTAAGGTTTTTGATTTGTTCTATACATGCTCATTCTTGATCTATGTCATTGCTTGTGTCTTAGAAAACTTGGTGTGTTACTTGGTTGATGAAATTCAAAAGAAAAAATGTTGAATCTGAATTTGTTCTTTGTTAAAAAAAACTAAAAACCCTAAACCCTAAACTTAAACCTAAACCCTAAACCTAAAATTTAAACCTTAAACCCTAAACCATAAACCCTAAACTTTCAACACAAAACCTACAAACCTAAACCTTAAACCCTAATCCCTAAACCCTAAACCCTAAACCTAAACAAAACCTAAAGCATAAAACCCTAAAACCTAAACAATCCTTAAAACTAAAGTATATAAACCTAAACCTAATTTACAATTAAAAAACCTAAAAATCCTAAACCCTAAACCTAAACCCTAAAAAAAACTATAACTAAACCTAAACCTAAACTAAACCCTAAACCCAAATCCTAAACTTAATCCTAAACTAAACCCTAAACTCCTAAACTAAACCCTAAACCCTACACCTAAACCTTAAACCCTAAACCTAACTAAACCCTAAATCTAAACTAAACCTAAACCTAATGTAATAAATAAGAAATAAACCTAAACCCTAAGACCTAATAAACCTAAACCTAAACCTGTTCCTAGAAAGCAGTCAGCTCATGTTGACTATGCCCTTCCTTACACACCGCAAACCCACCCACCTCTAAGCCCTCGACCGTGCTATGCCATTTTACCCTCTCATTTTAGCTTTTGGCCACTACTTGATATTTGGCATGATTATTAATGGATTCCTTCTTAAATTGACACCATGGCTTTCATGTTTTACTTGAGGTATTGTGGCTTGGTGTCTTCGATGATTCTTGGGGAAACCGATGGATCCAATTGATCCTATAGGGCATCCACTACTTCTTTACTTCAAAATCATTCAAAGATGTCATCACTAGTAAGGATAGCTATTCAAGTGAGTCCTCGGAACTTATTTTAACTTCTTTTGAGGCATGCTTTCTTATGTGCTTTTAATGATTGTGGAAAAGCTTACTAAGCCATTTGAATTGACTTTTGTTGGAAAGTTTACTCTTTGTAGGTCAATCGGAAAACATTCTCTTTCTTTCTTTGATAGTCCTTTTGGGTGCTTTTATGATTGATTTAATTGATCCACCATATTTTGATTCGTTAATGAATGATTTGGATTACTCACATGTTTTAGCTCTTCGTTCTTATTTTGTTTTCAATTATCAAATGAGGTTGCTAAAATGGACTCACTATTTCATATTAGGGAGAAGAATCCCAATCATTTTGGTTTGGATTTCTCTCCCCAATATGAATATTAATTTCATTAATAATCAATTCCTTTTTGTTGTGGGTGCTTTATTTAGTTTGCCATTGCAAATTGATCGAAATGACTACAAAATCGACCTTCTAGAATCCTTATTGAATTGGACATTACAAAGAAACACTCCAAAAAATTTGGTTTGGATCTAAAAATTATGGTTATATGCTAATTTTGAAAATTTCCCTGTCTTTTGTTCTCATTGTAAAATCTAAAGGCATGATAATTATGAATGTTTCATTCATGCATCCTCACCTAAAAAAGAAAATTCTTGTTAAGGAAACTATTATTCCTAACCTAGGCTGACCACAATTAAATATCAAATAGTTAATTCAAAAAAAAGGATTCATTGACTGTTTATAATAAGGCTATTTTACCTCTTATTTCTTCTATGCAATTGAAGGTTTCTAATGTGGAAAATAATAATTTCTCTAAACTTTGGATGATGATTCTTTTTCCTCTAAGTCAATCCCCGCATCCTTACCCATTTTGATTAACAAAAATGAAGCTTTAATTGAAAATATTAATGAGGATATCAATGTTATGCATCATTCCAATTCAATGGAGAATGTTGCTTAACTTCTCATGATATTTAGTTTGAAAACCTGACTTTACTTTAGTTCAGATGATTTAAATTTTCAAAAGATTTGGTTTTGTCTAAAATCTAGGTATTGAAGAAGAAGGGCTAGATGTTCACACTTTCCTTCTTAATAAATTTATTTGGCTCCTCTATACCCGATGCTCATTTGCCTTTAATAAATTTTAATGGCTTGGAAGAAGGAGAACTCACTTCTATATAGAGACTTCCCTAAATCTATGACTAATGTTGCTAAATCCTTCTCAGATGATGATTATATGGGAAAAGGAAATGGTTTCCAAACTTATCATGATAAAAGGAAAATAAATGTTAAAAAATTCCATCATAAATTATCCAAAAACACTAGATCTGTTGTGACCTACCTCTCTTCTCTTAATTAACCTTTTCTTAACCCCTTTTTATTTCCTTATGTTTAATTTTTTTTTGTTTAGAATGTTAGAGGGATCTACCCTCTCCATTTGTAACCATATTAGAAACCTTTGTCATATTCATAATATTTCTTTACTTATTATTTTGGAGCCTCTTATTCATGCAAACAAAATTAACCATGTTGCTAGAATGATCTATTTCAATTTTTTCTCTCATGTTAGTAATAAAATTTGGTATTTTGGAATAATTTTGGAGGTTTCTATTCTTGATGATTTTCAACAAGTTGTCAATGGTCAAATATCTTATGGTGACTATTATGTTTTGGGTTCTTTTGTCTATGCATCTTGTAATAGATCAGGTAGAAATCTTCTTTGGAAAAATTTGAGGAATTTTGCTATCTCTGTCAATAAACATTGGTTTGTTGGTGGGAATTTCAACACTATTTTATTCTCTTCTAAACGAAGTGGTGGTTGCTCTCCTAATATTCATTCTAGGGAAGAGTTTTCCAATATGATCCTCAATTGCAATTTGATTGATATTGGCTTAAAGGTTCAAATTTTACTTTGCAAAACTCTAGACTTTGGCAAAGGTTGGACCGGATTCTTTTTAATACTCATTGGATTACTTAATGGCCTATTACTTCTGTCAATCATTTAAGTAGAACCTTATCGGATCATGCAGCTCTTTTGGTTTCTATTAAAGATAACTCTAACAGATTAAAAAATTTCTCCCATTTTAGATTTTAGAACATGTGGATTCAGTATATTGATTTCTTTAATGTTGTGGCTAACAATTGGAAAGCTCCCTTACATCCTGACAATTCCATTACGGAGATGAATAGATTTTGGTTTAAGCTTAAATGACTTAAATAAAATCTGGTGGAATAAGCATTATTTTAAAACCTTTTGCTAATATCAAAGAAATGGAAAAATTGGTTTGTGATCTTGAAGTTGTTATGTATGATCCTACTAAGATTAAGAACTCGAGGTGAAAGATAAACTTGTTAATTTTCAAAATATGGAAGAGACTTATTGGCACCAAAAGCTACTAGCAAACATATTATGATGAAATACTATATATTTCCATGCTTTAGTTAATAAAAGGAGACCTTTAAATAATATTCAAAAAATTAAAGATGATAATGGAGAATGGATTATGGAGAATAATGATATTAAGGATTCAACCATTAATTACTTTAGAAATATGCTTAATAAGAGTTGCTCTTATGAAGCTATTTCTAAATTGCACTTGATTCCTTCTATTATAACCAATAATGATAATGATTTGCTTATTATTGTACCTAATGAAGAAGAAATTTTTAAAGTTCTTAATGGCATGAACATAGATTCTATTGTTGGTCCGGAGGGTTTCACTACCCAATTTTTTCAAAAATGTTGGTCTATTATTAAAAATGATTTGGTTGGAG